>JAPZDZ010000002.1:14287759-14309502 GCA_029783805.1 Acanthurus tennentii | reverse complement strand
CATCAACAGAACATTGGCAGTGACCATTGGCCAACTGTTTCCATGATATCAGTGTGTGTATTTTTGTGTGTGTGTGTGTGTATGTGTGCAAACGATCGTACGTATGAGTGAATGTTCCGCACTTAGCCACCTAGTCGTTCCACATCAATCTCATTCTAATGAAAGGCGCCTTGCTCTTGTCAAACCATGTCTCAAACTGTTTTTTCTTTTAATTTGATTTGGGGATGGTTAGGATTTTTTTTGGCCCCTGGACTGTGTAGATAAAAATTCCAACTAAGCGTAATTTAGCTCTATTAAAGTGAATTATAGATGAAATAACAGAAGCCGGTGCAGTTCAAACACATGGGAGAGATGTGAGATTGGTGGTTACAAAAGTGAGACCACCCTGATATCAGAGCCGATCAGTGAGGGCTTTGCGGAAGCATACCAAGTGCTGATTGTTCTATGTATCACCACGTCTTATTGCTTCAAAATAATAAGCAAAAGGAGAGATTAAAGACCTAGACAGTATCATATTTTGGGATACTATCTGAGGTAGTGATAGAATGTCATAGTGGCAGCAGGGCCGGGATTGTCGATAAGAGTCGATGATCAAAGAAAAAGGAGAGGATAAACAGGTCTTATCAGAGCGAGGGCGGTTTGTGTGTGGGTGTGTCTTTAAGTACATACCCGTGTATGACCTTTTTCACCCTCGGTCCACCAATAGAAATGTTATCCCTCCTTCTGTTCGGAGGTCCAACCTGAGGGTCAGCCACTTAACCCGGCGTTAACCTTTGCAATTATTGGAGTAAAATATAGACTGGAACTCTGTTTGTGTTTGTGTGTTCCTATGTGTCCGTGTGTCTGCCTGGAGGTGTTGATGGGAGAGTGGGGGAGTATTTGTGCGAGAGAAGGAGACCAGCGGACAATGGCAACAGTTAAAGGAATCGTTTAATTGACCTAGATAGTTCCAGCTGTGTGGTGCACCTGGACTGTCAGGACTGCCAATAGTGTAAGCCCTTAACCCTCACCTACGTCATTCTCCTGGCCTATCAGCAGACAATCTTATCACCAAAAAGAAGACATGCAGGGCAGCACTGGCCGCCACTCAACACTTCTCTCCTTTTACTTTTGAATTTCATTCGTGTGATAGTCAGTAAGCACATGAAAACAGCCTCACAGGGCCGGAGAAGCTGGATTGCTATTCCAGGTTTGGGGGATACTGCCGAGGATAAGATCGGGTTTATCCTAATTTCTCTCTTGGCTGAATAACATGCATTTACAGCATATTCTATGCACTTTCACTTGAGCTTGTTATATTGTGTGTTAAAAGAGACAGGGCCAACACTGGCAGAGGGTTTAAATGAAACCCACTGATTGTTTGACTTGTCAGGCCTTGTTGAATGGGAAGAGTTCAGCTCTGTATTCAAGAGGTGAGTGACAGCTACAGATAATGATAAGATGAGCATGAGAGACTCGACCCAAACGGCTGATTATGAGAAGAGTCAGAGGAAGAAGGCAGCATGAAATGTGATCTCAGGAGGTACGAGCAGCGTGGACTTTGATACTGGTGATGATGGACAGAAAGTACTGTCGCCTTCTAAAGTGGTTTTCAGGAAGCACTTTTAGGGGGCCGGTTTAACCTAAAACCACCCTCTGCTAGTTCCAAGATGTAATTATATCAGGAATAGATGGTGCATCTTTGATATTAGAGTGAGACATTTGAAGACAGGGGATGTCTTTGATATGTCAGGTAGATGAGTAACCAATCTTGAAGCCTGCACTGAAGTGTGGGCATTGCTGCCCTCTCATTAATATATAGACGTGCAGTCTGCCTCTCAGTCGCATCTCTTCATGCTCCGTCTGACTGACAGTTGCGTGCAGGTTTGCATGTTTGAATTAGGAGGTGATTTACTGATCAAAGCGCTAAATTAAGGCTTAATGAGAGGGATCTGAGATCAGTAGGGTAGGATTTAGAAATAAAGAGTTAGAAATAGAGAAAGGGCTTGAGGGAGGGACGATTACACTTATATCTTATTATCAGTATTAATGCCACAGTGGATTAAAGGGAGGTTTGCTACCTGCTTTTTTTGATGACCTCACTGCTGGTTCAGATAGATTAGCTGTTTTCACTTTGACCCTACTGAAATAAGAGACAGCAGGGTACAGTTTTGATGTTCTTTAGCTGTGTTTTAGATGGAAACTCTGTATGTGGCTCATAACATTTTATTCCCTTTCCTCTTTATGGTGTAAAATAGGATGAAAGCTGGACTTCTTGCCATAAGCAGATATGTTTTGGTTTGTAGGAATGTTGAGAGAGTCAAAAAAAAAAGGATAAAAGAAGAAAAACTATCAAAGGCGCTGACTGCAGCTTGCTTTAGGCTGCAGTAAAATGGAGATGAGGGTCTGTAGAAATGAATTGGAAAGGAGGGAGATAGAGTGAGAGAGGACAGGCGGGGAGGTAGAGCCCAACATCAAACAATTTATCACTCTACCAGTCACAACCTGCCTGGCCCTCGCCTCTCCCTGTGCTACCAACAAGTGCTATAGACCAACATCAGACGCTCTCACTCTCAAATCAGCCATGTTTGTGCTGAGAGTCTTGGTTTGTTTTTCTAAGAACTGTAACTTGTTCTAATTATTATGCTTCAAGCTATGCCTCATCTCCCTAAATCTTCTACATGGGAGTGGGTGTCAGAAATGGGCTTCTCTTCGTCTTGGAACAGTATCATTACACCAGCTATTTCCAAAATTGGTCAGCTGGCTTTAAAATTTGGCTTTAGGGCAGAAACATCCTTGGAAGAGTTACAAAGCAACAGAATGTTACAGCGAAAGCTGCGCAGGGAATGAAAGATCAATGGAGCTGTGGAACACTGGAGGGTTGTTTCTGGACAAACACTGCTGATGGAGCTGCATCCTGGACCCCCACCTCCCTTTTTCCCAGTGCAGGAATATATCAGCATCAATGTTCAGCATCACTCTTTCGCTGCGTGGTTCTGGTTATTACACCATCGGCGATTTATCTGACTTTTATAGTTTCTTACAGCAGCAAAAGTTCAGATCGGCAACTGAATAAACAACAATAAACCGAAGTCTTGAATTGAATTTCCAAACTGCCGTGTGTCACAAAATTTGGTAGTTCAGCTCCAAGCTCACTGCACATCCAGTTTGACTGAGTCACAGCCAGCTGAATGGTTTTTCAGTTAACCTTTTACTTTCATCATCATTTGCTCATGCCTCACAGCCTGCAGCTGCAAGAATTAGCAAAGAAAACAGCGGACTGTTCAAACACCCCATGCAGACACACGCACACACACAACGCAGGCTTCGGCAGTAAAAGAATCAGGTGAAGGCTGACATACACACATAAGCCCCATTGAGTTACTACACACTTACACACACACTTTCAAACCCTGAGGGCATATCTGTGGACTGCCTTTGTCAAACTGAGACTTAGCTGAGTTTTGCTGAGTGGTCAAAGCAGATATCGGCCAGGCCGACCGAAAACATGCTCTGAAAATTTTGTAATTTTGCTGTGGTGTGTGTGTCCTTTCATCAGCCCTGCAAGAATGAAACCAAACCCTTGCACTTTGTGTAGCACTAACCAAAGTGCGTATGTAGCTCGAAGTAAAGCTGTAGTAATTCTGGCCAGATGCTGAATCAAAATGCTAAGTCTTGTTCACTCTTTTGAACATCTTTAGTTTGTTAAACTAAATTTTTTAGAGGGAAAAAAAAATGTCATTAGCCTTAAAACTCATATTGCAACTCTCTGAACATACAGGCACCTGTATTGAACATTTTTAATGATGCAGAGCTGTACCTACACTTAATGTTATAAACAAGAAAAACATAAATCTTTCTCCTTTCATTTTACCTAATCCTGACCTCAAGTTGTCCTATAGTGTGTGTTTGTCTTGGCAAAGGCTTGTGTCTATGTGTGTACTGTTCCTGCCGAGCTGTCCAGCTGAAACAAAGTCAAAAAGAGCAAGAAAGCAGCGGCTTGGATGCTGAGCACAGAACAGGCTCTCTAAACACTTTAAGGACCATATATTTGCTCTCTCAGTGAATATCAGGTTCCCTTTGCCTCCCTTTTTTTTGTGCAGCCATCCCAGGATCTGCTTGCCTATTGCTGCAGGCACTTTCTTGGTAGAAGAGATCAGAGGCAGGCCAGAGTCATCAATCCCCATCACAAAGGTCTACGCATATCAGCGGCTTGGGGAACAACTGTTTTTTGTCATGTGCGAGTTGTGATGATGGAGGTTTATTAACTGAATGCGAGTTGAATGATTTTGTACTCACAGTTCTGATAACAGGTGCAGTCGGTGGAAGGCTCTTGGCTCAATCTCACTGATGTTGTTCATGCTCAGATCCCTAGAAAAAGAAAAAAGAAGAGGAGAAGCATCAGCATATCAGTCCGTTAGATCTTAGTAATGTTTTTTGAAGGTATTCAGGACGTGAAAAATTACAAATGTTTAGAATGCATTTTTCACATGGCGATCAATCATCCAGAGTGGGGAGTAGTGAGCAAAGAGAGGTTAGAGGGTTAGGTAGAGAGGTTGGAGGACGAAAGGGAGGAGAGGGAGATGTAGAAGAGAATTTTCCCCAATGAATCATTATTGGGCAGCTGTAATTTCCTCCTCGTCCCAGTGACTCTTTCTCTTTTCCAGATGTCTCACTCTACCTTCTCTGAGATCTGACCCCTCAGTCTCCCTCCATATCTTTCCCTCTCTCCCTCTCCATCTTCTCTTCTTCTTCCTTTTTTTTTTCTTCCTCAGGTTTCTCAGGGGATCACCTCCTTTCTTCCCTTTGTTCACTGCTGCAACGTAGACACACTCCATATCTCTGTGTCTCTGACACACGCTCTGACGTGGGAGGGTGTGTTGGGGGCTTAGTGTTGATGCAGCTGCGTTGCGGTCAAAGAGGGAGAGGTGCAGGATGCTCGCATACACATGCATGTATGAATGCATGCACACGCTCATTCAATGCAAACACACACTTAACCTACTTTTTTAACACTTGGGATACTGAGGACAACTTATGTGTCAGCCTCTGGTAGAAAACATACATAACCCTGTCGCCTCAGTCATGTAAGGTCATCTCTTTGATAAACAACGAAAGCAAAAAGGTGTTACGTCACCCCCTTCTTCGCTTTCACAGCCCTTGGGGTCTCGCCTGAGTCTTCAAGAGTGAGGCTTGTATGTGCGTGCATGCCTGTGTGTGTGTGTGTGTGTGTGTGTGTATGACACTAACCATTGCTCATAAAGCCAGACCACCGGGCTAGCAAGTGTAAACTGTGCTCTCAGAAGCCCTTTGCAGTTGGGAGTTTTGACACACTCGCTGTTTGTTTGTCAAGTCAGCCAAATTGACGGGGGAGCTGGATGAATTTGTCTGCAGACGAGATCTATATTCGGCTTTGAGGAAGATGTGGAAAACTCACTGCTGGATCACCAGTTTGGGTATTTGAGCAGCATGTCAGCTGTAGCAGCTGTGACAAGAATAATTCAGTATGCCAACATTTAACATTAAGTGTTTGGATGTGGATTCTCACTTCAGGTGAGGAGCTGATGATGAGTGTGATGAGTGTGCAGTATTAGCTGTGTCCTCTCACCATGAGATTGTGTTGTTCAGACAACTATGTAGCCTTTTTTCAGCTTCTGCTGACATAGTAATGCATAATAATCACGTTAGTTTCCCTGCAAAAGAATTTCCTGTTATGGATGCCTCCTCCTGGGAGGTCTGACTGCAGAGAGAGGGGTTCAAGGTGGGACACAAAGGCACTGTCGATGCTTTTGATCAGTGTCGAGGGGACAAATGCTGATTTAAAGAAGGACAATCATTTTTGCAGTTTCAGTATCGAGCCATAATTACTCAACTTAAATTTGTTGTGTTTTTGACAAACAGGTCTCTGTATTGTTTGTGTTTTATGCTCTAAAAAAACCCAAAACACAAGCACAAGAATGAAACATTTATAAAAGTGGTAATGTATATTTACTGCTAGTGGTGATAATACAACATCAATAAATGAAGAGAAGAAGACTTCAAACTAGAGCAAATGATGCGAGTTTCACAACATTCAATAAAAGACTATGTTTTTAAACCTTAATGTGCAAATGTTGTATTTATGATTAAAAAAAAAACTCCACAGGTTTTTTTTAAGAATAATTTCTTTTTAAATTTGCACAGAATCCTCATTTTTACAGATGACAGTTTATGCAGAAAAAAATCAATGATGAATGCATGACACATTATACAGTATTTAACATGTTCTTTTTAGCGCAGATCACCTCCTTAAAATGTATTGCAACATTAATTAATTTTATTGACAAGTAGTGTCTAAGTTAGTAAGTAAGACAATTCAGAAAATGTAGGGACATTAACAAAAAATGCGAAGCTTTGACTCTTTGCTTACACTGGGATGTCTTTGTGGGGCTCCTTCACAACAAAATTACTGCAGTGATGTCATGTGAGTCTGTCCCTTTTTTGGCACTATCTGCTCAGGCTCCAGGCATTCGTTTTGGAATGAATACAACAAGTGTAATGCACCATACTGCTTGATTAAAGCCAGAAGTAAATATAAGTGATAACAAAGTTGCCATAGAGATGACACAGCCAGCAGTAACAGTAAACCAGCTGACATAATCAAGACATGGTGACATCACGTATAACACAGCAGGCGCACAGTCACCTCATGGGACCTAATCAACAATACACATACACACCTTAATCCTATTTATTGTCCGTGTAGTAATATTTTACTAAGAAAAATTTGTATTGGAACATTCTGTGGGGATCATTAAGACATAGCAACACACACACACACACACACATAACCCGGCTTCCAGAGATGCTCCCACAGATGGAGACAGCTCTCCGTTATCTGGTCCTGATTAAAGAAGCCATAAACAAACGTTGTGTGAAGTCCATAACAGCGGCCTCACTCAGACAGAATAAACACGCAGCAATGGAGAGAGAAAATGTTTAAAAATAAAGACACACAGCGTTGAGTCATGGGGAAAAGGTTGAATGCAGCTCAGCTCGACTGTGCTCTCCAACGAGCTCATTGGGAAGCTGGGAGAGAGAGAGAGAGAGAGAGAGAGAGAGAGAGAGACATTTCTGCTGTGCAGGCCAAGGCCTCCGCTGACAACTTGACGTATCGTTGGAAGGCGCTGCACTATGGCTTGTTTTTAAAATCAAATAACAGCTGTGGCTTTTTTAAACCATGATAATTATGATTGATGACTACCACATGTGCATTGTGTCGGCTGGCGCTGCGACGTGCAGATATTTTCAGCGCAAATAAACGGCCGCGAAAGAAATGAGAAAGAGAGCAGTTAAAGATTTTGCAGGCTCCGTAGCATATGGGAGTTTCACAATTAGAACTAGGGTTTTTGTGTCCCCCATTTTACAGGCATCTCTTATGTGTGTGTGTCTGTGTGTGTGTGTGTGTGTGTGTGTGTGTGTGTGTGTGTGCATGCTGTGGGAATGAGAATGGTAGTGAATACAAGCTTGTGTGTCAGTATCTGTGTCTGTGTGCAGTACAATATTTTTCCATTTATAGGTGACTGTGGTGTGTGTGGTAAGATGTCTGTCGCTCAATTTCACACCCCTATTGTTTCCAGTGAGCCTGCAGATGTGGTGGGTACAGTCCCTGGTTGTGCTTTCACCACATCATACATAGATGCTGCTGGGGCATGGAAACAGATTGCTGTGTGGGTCTGTATGTATGTGTGTGGGTGTGTGTGAGGGATAGCATGGAAGTTCATGTGGTTTCTTTTCTGTATATTTTCATGTGAGTATTCAGCAGGGATCCTGCCCTATCTTGGCCATCGCGGCGTCAAGAAAGCAGCTCTATATTGCTCGCAGGACAACACATCTCTCAACCAACAGAGGTTTACCAGCCATCTCCTCCCCTCAGATCTTCATCTGCTGCTGAATGATGAACTAAAGACTCCTGAGCGGAATTAGGAGTAGAGGATGTAGACATGAAACCCTGCGTTCATCCCTCAACAAACACACTCACAAATGTGCCTCTTAACGGACTCTGCACCTGTAGAATGACTGACAAAGCCACCAGTAATCTCCCTCTGATACCCCAGAGAGGAATTATGTTTTCATGTGGGTGCATGTAATTCTGTGTGTGTAAGCGCAGTGGCATGAGTGAGATTGCGGCTAATATTGTGGCAAGTGGAGGAGCGTAAAGTAATGGACAATTTTCCATTCCTTTTCAGTACATCGTCTCATGAGTCGCAGATACACAGTGTGCTCTGATAGATCGTTTATAGTGTGTGAGTGTGTATATGCTTGTGTGCATGTGAATGTAAGAGAGGACGGTTTGGCACGGGAAGAAAGGTAAAGAACTGGATATTTGACTGCTTTATGCTGTGATTGATAGAGTAACCATGGCAAAGAGCTTGTCTTAAGGGGGGAACGGAAGCATGAAGAAGCAGAGGTACATTTCCATTCATCAGCCTTTGGCCCTTTCTCTTTCTCTCTCTCTCTTTCTTTATGCCACTCTATCGCTCTTACTCACTCTTTCTGTGTTTCAAATTTCAACTAGAGCATGAGGTTACACAGTCCGGTAGTTACAATAATGTGATTTATCATATTTCCTCTTTGCCGTCAACAGAACTACTGAAGTATGTTATCAGCTCTGTGATCAAAGGCGGTGTGTGTGTGGGTGTCAATGTGCCCCTAGCTTCATTGTAGCCAAATTCAAACTGGAAGCGTTTCTGACAAGAGCTGGTGATTTAGCGCAGCAAAACAACTGGCCACATCATATGAGAAATACCCCTGTTTATGTTCAGAGGAGTACACACACACCCACACCCAGGCTACATCCACTGGCACTTATACACAGTCAAGGCTCCGGGTATCTTTTGTGGGGTGGATGATGGACCACCCGGGCGAGTGAATATACCCTCAGAGCAGGACAGATACGATCAGCAGTCAGGTGTCTGTTTCTATTATGAATGAAATGTGTCAGTCAGACAAAGCATTGCAGGAGCCGGCAGGGAAGAGATGACTCGATACATTTCACTTTGGAGAATTCTCATTGTCTCAAAGTAAAAAAGGAAGGAAAAAAAAAAAACTTGCATGGAAAAGTTTCTGGCATGTTGCTCAAGCATAAAATTGCATGCAAGAGCGGTACATAACAAAGCAGGCAAAAGACACAAAAAACAAACAGGCCTACATTTTTGCCCTTGAGAGGGATGTTTTTCATGACTCTCTCATACATACACACACACACGCGCACTCATGCACGCACCAAATCACTTAACAAGAGCCATACCCCGAGGAGGTCTTCCCTTATACTTCCTCCTCTGCTCTCTTTCTTTCTCTTTCTTCTTGCCTTCCTGACAATCCCTTTCTCCCTCTCTCAGGTGGTGACTTTTGCCAAACAAACAGCCAATAATGGCGGTAAGCTCTGCACCTTTGAAGGCGGCTTATCTGTGAGGAACATTAGAGTAATAGATCTTTAGTGGAAATCAACAACCAGAGCCTTGCCCAGAGGGCAGGAGTTCTGCATTAGCAGTGCTTGAGCCACACCTTGGCTGTCTTTTACTGTAACTATGACAGTAATGTCTTCAGTTGGATTCAGTCAGTCTGATCCTCTCCGCTTAGTCCTTTGAAACAGTTAAGGCCACGATGAAAGAGGATCTTTTATTCCACACAATGCAAGTAGTAGTCAATGCTCGGGCGCCGCCTTAAACAGGGCCTAAATGGTTGTGTGTTATAGTGTGTGTGTGTGTGTGTGTGTGTGTGTGTGCTATAAAGACAGAGCAGAATGTGAGTGTGTGTGTGTGTGTGCTGTTTGCAAGGGTAAAGTCTAAGTGTGTTCGCTTTTTTCTATCTGAATAGACAGACTGCTTTGGCATTCAGTTTCTCCCGCGGTCACACATCAGCATGCACACACTCACACACGCACACACACAGGCATGCACACACACACACAAAGAGTCAGGAAGGAGGGCACAATGCTGTCCTCCCCTTCTCCTTTTTTCTAAAGATGTGTGTTTTTTTTTCTCCCTCTCTCCCAGACTTCCTGGGAGGGGTACACTGCCCTTTGTGTCCGAAGGCACTCTCTCTTTATCTTTCCCTCTCTTATTCTGTCTTTCTCTCATTCATGAGGTACAAAGAGCGAGGGAGAGGGCGAGGAGAAGTCTTTCACCTGGACAAGGAGGGCCACGGGGAGGACTCGGCTACAAAAGAGCAGAGAAACAGAGAGGGAGGCAGGAAGAGAAAAGAGGAGATAACAAGACAGAAAAGCGAGATGCGTCTGTGTATTTGTGTTCCCTTGTTTTGTGCTCTTTTCCGCTCGCTGCGGTTTTAGGGGAGAATGACAGGCGGATGTCTGGGTGGAGAGTGCGGCTGTTTAGTCTGAGGCCATGTCATGGGAAACATATTCATGCCCTCTGGGACTTATTCATACCCTGGTATACCACGCACACATACACATACACACGTGCACGCACTCACTCTATGTCCGCTCCTTGTCCTCCCACACACACACCCTGTCATGAAACAGAGGGGAGAGGGTGAAAGGTCAAGCACTTCAGTAATGGAACAGGAAGTGTTGGAACAGTCGGCACTACACAACATACAATTGCCTGCAACATGTGGACAGGACTGACAGGCAGCTGTTGTGGGTAGCACATAGCTTTGGAGAGCAGAAGGCATTCACGGCCCTGCCCATATAGTCCACTAATCTGTTGTTTTGACATGTATATTTTGACTGCTTTTCATACATGTTCATTACATGACATGTGAAGGGGGAGCACTTTTGGTTTCTCCCTAATTAAAACTAACATTTATGTCACACGAAGGAAAGTGTTTCATAAGCACAAGACAAACAGGCCACTGAAATCTGTTCAAATAATGGCAAAGATGTGTGGAAAACGGTTACAAATTTCACCACTTATCCTCACATCCTGAAAAGGTATCTCTTACAGAGAGATGTTCTTTCCTGCACACTGATTCGAGGCAGATCCGCAGCAGTGGATACAACAGTAAATGAAACCCCATGAGTATTAGTGTCAGGCTCTATTATGACTTCATTTGGTTGAATGGCAGAAACAGGAGGACACTGGATCTAGTTAGAAGACTGCTCAAATCCGCTTCTGGCTCACTCCTCCGTCACTGCTGCACTCACACATCGATGATCCCCTCATCTGCTCCATATATTTAACAGTACCCGCGGATAACATCTAGACCTGAACTTAGATCAGCACTTGATGAAATCTTACCCCATACCAATGAGGACATGTGGCTGCTGTTGGTTTAAAGAGATTTAGTTTGGCCACTTGCCATGCATGTAAAAAGTCCAGATTTCCTCTTTTGCTCCTTCTCAGACATGTAATAGAGACGTGAGTAAGTCTGGCTGCAGTTGCAGAGGCTCTGCAGTGGCAGAATTCCCTGCAGCCTCCCTCCACGGCAGATGGAAAATACACCTGTGATGTGTCCAGTCTTAACTAGAATTACTCTACAGCCATCAGAGTGACCTGACTGCTGTTTCTGCATTCAGTTAACGTAAGCCTCCAAATATAAGAGCCCTTTCCATTCTTTCTCTTCCTGCCTTATTCATCTCTCCACCTTCTGTTTTCCACATCCCTCAACTTTTTGGACATTCCTGTGCAGTACCCTCATTTCTCTATGCTCTGTGTGTGCGTGTGCTTATGTGTGTGACATTTAAGTGTGTCTGTGATTGCCTCTTTGTTCTCTTTACCTAACTCCCGTCCCAGTGGCCCATTCTCTCAACCTAATCCCTGCTAGCATCGCTGTATCAGCACTGCTCTGTGGGACGCTTTGATGCAGCACAGGGGGATTGGATAGGCATTAACCATCATTAAGTCAGTGTGTGCATGTGTGTGTGAGTGTGTGTGTGTTAGTGGAAGAAAGCATTACATACATTCATGCTTGAGCAATGTGTTTCCTTGTCTGTACTGTGCACATGGGGGTCTTGCGGGTACGTACACGTGTATGTGTGTTTATGTGTGTGTGTGTTTGTGTGTGCGTGCGTTGTTTGAAAGAGCATTAAGTATCATTAGCTCTTACTAGTCATCACCTGCACACTGCCAGCCCCACATGAGCCACTTTATTCAGCAGGCCTGGCCAGCGATCACACAGATAGGCAGAAAGAGGCAGACAGACCCATGTTGAGGTACAAGGGGAGCTATGTACATGCACTGCTATCAGCACTCATGTAAACATTCTCCTTGTTTTTTTTTCCCGTCCAGAGTGAAGAATTTGTGTTTTTATATTCAAAACAACCGCAGGATTTTATTGTGTTTATTTGGAATAATAAAGATGGTTAAAGATGGAATTATAAAGCAAAAATCTGCAAAAAAACCTGTCCACGTCTATAAGATCACCAATGATCCTCTTTTAAGCTATTTCAGAGAAGCTAGCATTGTTTAAAGAGATCTGAATGTTTAAACTTTTTCCGTTTTTTATCATGGTTTTCATCATTACATGTTTTAGATCAACATCCACGTGTTTTTATACATGCATTTTGGCCTTACAGTTCTTACGCTGCGAGCATTTCAGTTTGCGTTTTCCAAACCTAAAAGGTTAATGTTTCAAGATTAAAGTTAAGGGTGTTACAGATTAAAGAAAAGAAAACAATGAAAGTAAAGGGTAACAGCAGATGAGATGCAAATTATGCGGACCGGAAAACATTAAGTTATTAGGTCAGGAGAGAGTTTAAGAAAACATGAGTCAGTCGTCATTTCTGCATTGATCTGGCTTCTCTAAGACCTTGTGTAAGCCTGATCTAAACTTCAAAGAGCAACAGCAAAAGAGGATCTTGTTTGCCTCAGACCTTGTTAAACTGCTTCTTCCTGCAACAGGATGGATGCACCAACAATCAAGTCCTAAATTTGCTTCAAACCAAACTGCACAAATTTAAGGAACAGCTGTGTTTTTTTTCTGCTGTAAATGGATTAAAGAAACAGCCAAATTAGACTCATAAATGTGTTTTATAAACATAACTACACTGACACAAATGACAGCTTGCACAGTCAGGGGTCACGGATGCACATGTGTATATCTACAAATATGGATGAACATGCACTCGAACATTTAGGGACATTTGTCGCGGCCTTGCCCTGCATTAGACAATGCCTTCTCTGTAGTGGAAAAGAGAGGGCGAGTGCACATGCACAGATTCATGCACACACACACACAACACACATATTCCCATGGATTCCCAGGGTTGGAAAGGCGCTGAATAGGAATCTGGGCCACGCAGGCCCTCTGAATTCTCTCAATCAGAAAAAGCCCTTTGACCCTCAACCACACGTCACAGGGAGCACATTCCTGGCCTCTGTTTCATACTTGCGTCACACTGCTGTCTCACAAAAAAACAGAAATTTACATATCTGTCTGCGGTCACAGGTCTGACCCTGACAAGTACTAACTACTGTTGTCCGCAGGCTCACGTGCACATGCACTCCAAACACATTCTCCACCTTACTTTCCCCACCTCCGACTCCTCCACCCCAGTCTACTCTTCAAGATCTTGTGTCGTGATTGCTTTCTACTTTTTTCTAAAGGACAGGATATGGAGCGGCGGAGCACACTATGGCCTCTGTGTCTTCCCTGCCTGCCGCTCCTGAGGGAATTGTCATTGTTTCCATTGTTGTTCTCTACCTGCCTACCTGCCGTCTGTCCCTGAGCGACATTTAAAAGCCTCCCAGGTTGCTCTCAGGAAACCACAAACTGCTGCACTATCCAACACTAACCGCCTATCCCTTCTCTCCAACACCCTCTTGGCATAAATATCACTTTGGTGGCAGGCGCAAGTGGCTTTTTCTGCTGGTGCTGGCTGTGAGGCCTCCAGGAAATCTAGAGGCGAGCTGAGGAATTAACGCTTTGAGGTAAACAAGTTTTGTGGGAAGAAAGAAAGCAACAGAGAAGGAATGAAGGAAGGAACTGAGAAAGAAAATAGTTTTTGCAGTAAATCCTCGATGCAGCTGTGTACGTAGGAGAGATTAACTTTGATGACATGTGTCACTGTTTTCCTCCTTTATATCATCAAAAGTTCGTAACTCTCTTCCTCGACTCTGATCACAGCTGATAGTTAGTTGGCTTGTGGCCAAAGCACCGCCTCCCCCAACGGACACACACACACACACACACACACACACACACACCTTGAAAACATTTGCACCATTTGGCTTGGGAACACACCCTTCACTTCTCTCACTGCGCTGCCCTGAGCGAAATGCATTCATTTTGATTTTCTAAGAGGCGCATTGCTCATCAGGGAACGTACGTTTACACTTAGTGCTGCATGACTAGCTTCAACACCTGCTCCAAAGACACACTCACACACACACACGCACACACACGCTTAAGCACTTATATATGGATTCTTGTTCTAAGTGAAGAAGGCCAAAGGAAACAGGTGAGGAAAGCAGAATAGGTGGGGGAGGAAGAATAGATAGAGAGAGCGAGGGAGGGGAGTGCGGTTGAGCCGGGGGGCTACCATAGACGTCTGGAGCCAGGACACTGATGCTGGAGCTGATAGCTGCAGTATAGAGGACCCTCCACTGACAGTATACACACACACAAACACACACTATTTTTGCTCAGCCCCCCTCCTCCTCCATCTCTTACAATTTCTATGTCTCTCTCTCTTTCTGCCTCTCTCTCTCAGACATGATGTTTACAGTGTGACCCCCGGTCGCTCATGATAGGAATCATTCCTTCAACATAATGGCTAAATGACACGCACACGACTGTTATAGTCACGGTCACCGTACAGGGACAGGATGTTGTCTCCTGCATGTGTATGCAGTGTGTGTGTGTGTGTGTTTGCATGTGAGCATGTGTGTGCGTGTGTGTGCGCTTGCTTAACCTAAACCTCTTCAAATACTTCCAATATATGTCTTTTTTCCTCACCAATATCTAATCCTCATCTTTCTCCCTGACAGTTTTCACCCCTTTTCCTCATCTTTCTTCCCATTTTTCTTACACTCTTGCTTCACCTCCGATGGAAGAAAAAAAAAAATCCCTCAGCAGTCTGGGTGGTCTTAACACACACAAACACACAAGCACATACATGCGCGCACTCACACACTCCCTGGTTTTCCTCTGTCTGGTAATGCGCTAGCTGTGGTTTCCTGGCCTCGGCCAAAACACCGTCAGAAGTTCACCGCACTCACCGCTACCACAAAGCATCACCTAATCGCAGCTCAGCTCCAGTCAAAGACCAGCTAACCCAGACCCACATATGATGCATACACACTTCTTTTCTCTTATTCCTCTTACACATATGCAAACACTGAAGGCTGCTCAGCATAAGCACCTGACAATCTTAGAAAGGATCTATGCACAAATATTAACACCAGTTCATGGATAAATTCATAATAATTCAATATGTGGACATTAATCTCTGGTATTGCTAACCAAATTATTTGCTCCTAGCCAGCATTCGTGTGAAGAACCCACTTACTGTTTCACTGAGGAGCCATCTTTTATGACAAGTTACCTCTCATTGCAGTTATACAGAGAGCAGCACCGACCCCTGTTGCATGTACCGTACAGAGTGTTCTCAAACTCAACACACATCAACACACAGGCACACACACAAACGCAGACACACACCCTTGGGCACTGTCTTTCCTCTCTAATCTGATATCAAAGAGAAGGTCTTTCAAAGCGTCTCACATGACAGCTCATTTCATGTGTTGCCCACGGAAACGATTATTGTCATAAATCTCTAACCACTCTGCTATGAGTTGCTTGGAGCATCGTCCCAATAGTTGAATTCCTTTGCGGAGTCAACCTGCATTTACCTCAGAGGTATAACAAAACAATTGTTTTTATTGATTTTTACTCCATTATGTTAAATGTGCATTGGTAGAAAAGGGGAGTGAATTGTGCAAAAGCATGGATTGCTCTTTTGGTCAGTGCAGCACGTACAGTTGCACACACTTTGAAGAGCTCTCAGATGACTCGGGTGAATGATGTCATATACTTTCACAGCGTTGAGTGGATGTGGTTTGTAATGTGGACTGTTCCCAAGCAAATCCCTGTGACCTCGGCAGCCTACAGTGTGTGTGCTGGGAGGCTAATCCAGGCAGCGCAGCTCAGCGGGGCGTGCTGGACAGTTCGACAGACCCGGGTGAGGGTTGGACCGGCTCTCCGCTGTTATAACCTTTTACACCCCAAGACGAAATGAGATACTGTAGCCTGTTGTGTTGGTTTCAGGGTCGTGTGTGTGCGGTTGTGTATGTGTGGGTGTGTATGCATGTGGGCAGGGTCTGTAAAGGGAGTTTGTTCTGTTCATGTTTGACGATTTTTATCAGCAATGCAAAAGAAAAATCTGCGATTCTCCATCTTTAATCTTAATTTGTTGTGGCATCTCTCCTGTTGTCCCACATTCCCTTCTCTCTCCACTCTGCAGTCCTGCAATATGTGTGTGTGGGTGTGTGCGGTTGGTCGCTGAGATTATTTATCTTATTCTAAATCAGCCCTCAAACTCACTAATTGGTCCAGTTCCACAGTTAGGTAACGAGGGGAAATGAACAATTACTCTTGTGTTTGTAGGGAATGATGTATGTGCATGTGTGAGCGTGTGTGTGTGTTTGTGTGTGTGTGTGTGTGTGTGTGTGTGGCTGTGCTGGAGCATTTAAGAGCAGTATAGACTTTCAAAAAGGGAGTCTCAGGTCATCAATGTTTTTATTTTAGAGGAGAACTGAGTGGCTCATCACTCTCCCTCTCAGATTCATTCCTCCTTGTCTGTGTGTGTGTGTGTGTGTGTGTGAGTACGTATGAGTGTGCTGGCTTAGCTGTGTGACGTGACCCCACTGGTGAGCCAGCGAGTGTTCAGCGGCCGTATTTCACCTCCTTTAAACTCTACATGTGTTTTAAGTTTCAAAGAAGCACAGTGAAGTCTCGCTGTCCAAGGCTCAGGCATCACTCAAGCAGACTTGTCTTTTATGTATCACTTTTTGAGTCGTTTGCTACACAAACTGTTGATCTTTCCTCGCTCCCTCTGAATTCTATCCCACCACTCTTGTAATACTTGTGGAGCCCCTAGTGAGCAACTGCTCTATCACACCCTGTTTCCTGGATTCAACTTCTATCACTTCAGTATCAGTTATCACAAAGTGTCTCTAATCTGTCCTCAGAGGCCTACGCACTGAAGCAATTTGTAAGATCTGGCTGTACGCCTCAGCAGGGCGGTGTAAGAAACTGCAAAAGTTCTCTAGTATTTTGCATATTATTACTGTAAAGATTCTCCTACAGCACATACAAATCCTTGTAGTGAATTGGGCTTAATCCCTGCTACTCATTATGATATAACAGCTCTTAAAGAGGATTGTTATAATCGTGTTTTTACAGTATGTGTCTCTTCTTCAGCCCTTTATTTTTTAACACACAATCATGATTTTTAAATTATGTGGAATTTTCCAAAGTGTTTACAAAGTCGGTCCTTCAAAGAGGCAACTTGGTCAGGTTATTGGACAGAAAAGAGAAAATAATTTTCCTTTTATTCCAACCCAACTTACAAGGCAACAATTTCAACAACTAAACAACTATCTATTTACTCTTTACGTTTTGTCGTCATAGACCAGCGTGATAGAAATTAGTGGCATAAAACTGCTAATTAAATCTCACACACGCATTTGGACATCTGTGTTAAGACACATGCATGTGTCATGTGCTCGCATGCATGTATACAACAGCATACACACACATGCTCACACACACACACACACAGACACACACTCACATTGGGTCTCCAGTTGGCGTTCAGAAATCTGATACTGAAAGAAGTGGTCCAGTAATTTTGCCATAGTGGTCAACGCACACACTCTCTCTCTCTCACACACACATGTTCCCACTCTGCCCTGTCTGTTTTTATCCACATGCGCGTTCTGCTGCTGTTTCCTGGTCACACATCCAACTGACTGTTGCCTTCTGCTCTATTTTTAAAAAAAGGAATCATCTCAAGCAACATAAGCTGTGCTTATTTAAGGATCTATCCTGGTTGAATTGCAAATTAATGATTAGGTCTAACAGTAAGAGACTTTATGTTTTAGATATAATAAATTGGCCCTAAACCATGATGATGAAGGGGTGAAATGAAAACTCTGAGATGAACATGACATAGAGTTGAAAAAAAAGGGATGACAGGGAACAGCGGGAGGCCTCGAGGTGGAAAAGGTGAAAAGATAATGAAAGGTGTTACTCACAGGTAAGTGGTGAGAGGGCTGAGGTTAGTTGGCACAGAAGATAGTCCCAACTCAGAGCAGTCCACCATGACGAAGATCCCGTCTTCTTCACACTGGCATGGAGACGGGCAAAGCGGTGCTGCTGGCCCTTGCCTGTCCTGGACCCGTCCATAACCCCACGTTCCAGGGGCGGACCCCCAAACTCCTCCAGTCACGCAGAGAAGCAGGAACACAGGCAGCATGTCTGACTGTCCACCTGTCTGCATCTACACCTGTAGGGATTTCTGCCTGGTCACTTTTCCTCTGTCCTCTCTGGATGTTTTAAGAAGAAGCTATGATGACTTGAGGAGGATCCAGTGGTTCTTTGCTTTGTCAAACACTCCTCTCCTGGCTCTGTTCAAAAGCACCCTTTACTGTCGGTTTTTTTTTCTCCTGTGCAGGTTGTCCACGCTGTAAATCTGTGCCTGTCACGAGTTCTATCACTTCATCTCTCCTCTCTATCTGCCTGCCTCTCAATCACCGCTTCATCCCCCAGGGGTTAACTTTGCTGGAACTTCTTGCCCCTCTTCCCTGTCTTTCCTTAACACTCTGCCTTCCCTGTCTTCCTTCTCACTCTGCCCTCTCCTTTCTCACCGTCTTTCTCCCCCAAACTCAGTCAATCTTTCTCCCTCTGTCCCTCTCTCTCTCTCTCCTTGTATGTATCTCTTGCTCACTCTGTCTCTCTCTCCTTACCTATTGTAGAAGGAGCGCATGAGTTGTGAATGAGGCAACCTCATTGGCCCACAATTTAGGGATGGGCTGGAGCATCTCCGGAAAGTAGGAGGGGCCCGCGATTCTCAAACTCTTCCCTCTCTTTCTCCCTCTCTTCCTTTCCCTGTTTTACTTTGCCTGGAAGCTCTATGTGAAGAGAAAGAGTGAGCTTTAAGTTTGAGGAAGGGGCTCACAAAAGAAAAGATGGGTTGGCATTATAGGTGTGAGACATGATTCCTCTTTGTGAGACCTTATGAATGTTACTAACAGAAAAAAAAGAGACTGTTTATCGATGAAAAAGAGTTGAGGAAAAAAAGCAACCCTTCTGAGGATAAGACTGAAGGCAGAAGAGTGTGTTTGGCTGTGTGAGAGAGATGTGGAGGGTCAGAGTGTGTGACTGGGAGTGACCGTTTGGAGGAAATTGGAATTCTGACACTTCAGCACCCCTCAGTCCCCAGAAAGAGCAGAATGCAGTGTCTTGTAAGTCACACCTTCTCAGGTTTCTGCTGCTGGAATGTCCCGATCATACACACACACACACACAAACACACGCATGCAAAGACACACACATGCTTGCATGAACACACATGCACATGGACATCCATAGAAAATAACAGATTGAGCGACTGGTGCAAAAGAGCTCGCATATCCATTTCACAAACACACACTCTGGTCTACAGAGAGAAGAGTGTGGATTTGTGAAGAAGTGTCAGCTGCCTCGGGCTAAAGCCTGTCCGTATTTCACAGTCTATCCGTGCTCACTTGCAGGTTCTCCGAAGGATCTTGAAAATAATCTCATCCGGCCACTATTTCTTTTATAACATCACAAAACTGGCCAGAGAACATTGTTATAAAATTAGACTCTCTGCTTTTTATCTTGCACAACTAAGCCTTACGTGCGTGCACCTGCAGTACAGGATGCTTCCTAACTGCCTAATGATGCTTTCTATAATTATAACAAACTTACAAAAGAAAACTTGGCTTGCCATTCAAAGCAGCGCCGACTTTATTGTGTCCTTTTGACAAATTTCAGGCGTATCTCCCAACGGCAAACCCGAAGCAGTAAAAAGCTGCCTTTGGGAGGGGAGATCATGAATTTTTCCAACAGAGGAAAACATTACCATAAAACACTGCACAGATTGATGATTGCGATACATTTAAGAAATTTAGAGGAAATCCTTAATGGGGTTAGCATTACATCACACCCCATAACTCAAGTTTTGGTGATTTTCATGTTTTAGCAGCGGGATTACGTGGTCTTCCGTGAGTTGATAAAATCTGACAACCACTCGGGCTCATAAAATCTTTTCAAACCCCACTGGATTAAGTCAAAAACGCATGGTTGTCAATGCGAAAACAAGGCTGTTTTTCGAGTTCCTGGAAAGCTGATGCCTGAGGAGCTTTTAATTGACAGAGGCAGTTTTTTTGACATGCACACAAACGCATGCAAAGCCAAGAACATAGATGCAACATGGAAACTTGACAGAGATGACACGCATATCACTAAACAGGTTATGAAAATGTTGTAGGAACGGGGCCTGGAAAAAGTGCACACCATGCTATTTGGGAAATACAAATTACAGTTCTAAATGTCTTTGCATCCAGTCTGTGTTTGTCTACCCCTCCTAGTCTGTCTTTCTCTACGTCTCTCTCATTCTCTGTCTTTCTTTCTCTACCATTCTCTGTAGGCTGAATAGTTTCTCATTAATTAATTAACATTCCTATGCCACTGTGTTTTCTGAGAGGCCTTTGTTATGGCCCCACAAAAAGTCTTTCAGAGCTGTTCTTCACATAGTCTCTCTCTCTCGTGCTCTCTCTCTCTCGCTCTGTTCTCTCTTTCTCCCTCTTTGTAGTGAAATGCTCTCTGTCTATTGTCAGTTCAAAAATGTGGCGTGAATTTCATTCAAGGGGTGTTTTATGCTACTTTTTCCTCTGCACAAGCTTTCTCTACCTCGGATGCACGCAGGCAGACATACGGACTCTTTAGAGGAACACCTTGCGTGATCTTACAGTACACCCACAGCACACACACACACACACACACACACATTCCCATGGGCACACACGCACTTACACAAAAACATGTGCATGCTCCTCATACACCTGCAAACTCCACCTCTCCTCTTCTTGGGCGCAGAGCTCTGTCATCTTTTTAAATGCTCTTTAATTGTCTGGCCCCAGGGGAGCCCTAAAACACACATACTGTAAAAACCTGCATGTCTGGTCCCCTGCCTGTCTCTCTGTCTTTCTCTCACTTTCTTAATGGTCTCTCTATCAACTTCTCATTTGTTTACCATCTGCCTTTCAATCACAAATGTAAAAACAACCACACATGGGGCTCCATGCTGTTAGGAAAGTTAAAAACAGATTTGTTCACTTTGCACCTGTTCTGACAGTTCTGATGGATGTGTGCAAGGTTAAGTGTAAGTCTGTGTAATCCATTTTTCTCCTAAGGGGAAGAAAGCAAATTCCTATATCCACAGATAACACTGCAGCTCATTTTTTTTTACTTCACAGAGAGGGGAAAGGTGTCTTTAAAGTTAGTTTATAAAGTAGTTAGTTGGAATAGGATATGGGCAGTCTACAGCACAGAGCTAATACGTATATCTTATGCACATGTGGAACATTAAAATGTTTGAGCTCGGCAAGAGGAGGTGTATTTATGAGCAGAGCTGCCACTGCTCCCTTAGCATTAGAAGCCATTTAAAAAAAAAACAAGATCCTGTAATAGTGCTGCAACCGAGGCCTGCCATTAAGCTAGCTTTACGTTCTTACACTAAACCAACAATGCTAGCATAACGCCGCCCACGTGTGGGATTTTAGATGACATGC
>JAPZDZ010000002.1:14229439-14279280 GCA_029783805.1 Acanthurus tennentii | reverse complement strand
TGAGAGAGAGAGACAGAGACAGAGAGAGAGAGACACAGATAGCGTTTGTGTGTACATTTACAAGACAGTTTTTCAATTCACCTGCCACTTGTGACCGTTAAACATCTCTAGTGGCTCAAACACAACACAGTTAGATAATCAAGTCTTTCTCACCATCTCTTACACACACATAAACACACACACAAACACACACACACATAGACTCACACACATCATTACACATGCTCAGTAACATATGAAATATACCGGTGTGGTGAGAACTGATAGTGTTTATGACAAAATGATCCTGGACACTTTAGAATTGCCTAAAGTGACAAAATATTATACATGGTTTCTATAAATTGATTATTACATAATATTTGTGTAATGTGTAGTTTGAATTTATATTTCAGTAAGTACTACATCAGCCCACTGATAGTAGCATCCTTCTTTAAAAAGAGAAAGTGATCATATATCTTGGATGTTTGTTTAACCCATATGATTATACATTCCTTGAAATCAGTATCAAATTCAAATCTTACCCTCTGTAAATCCTTTCATCACAAAGAGTTTATTTTTGGATGCAAACTCTTATTTTTAGCTCAGTCTGTCTCATTCTTAAAAACAAGACGAGTGATAACATCTTTAATGCAATTCCAAAAACACAAATCAGATCAGGGTAATACCTACGTGCCAAAGTAAATTAACAGTTCTCAAGTTTCACTTTTCTTGTTCTGTACCTTTCTGACTGCAAGGGTCCAATGTCTTTCTGGTCTTATCACCTTGTCTGAATGCTCCAGGTGCAAGCTGAGTTATAGGAGTCCTAACCGTCACCCATTTCACCAACATTGAGGGTTTTTCCGAACACGTTTGTCAAGTATTTCATTAAAGCTCTTAAAAAGGGTTTGACACATGATAACTTCTCTTGCTATCACTGTTGCTAAACTGCAACATCTGCCTCCACTATTAGCACTACTACTCCTACATATACTACCAGTGCTACTTTAAATATTATTACTCCTACTGTACCACCACAAACCCTGCCACTACTGCAACCTCTGTCGATTAAATTGTAGGTGCTCAGGCAGGTGCTAATGTTGAAGTCTGCCTCTGACTTCCACAGCAATTACAGATCCCTTTGTTTTTAACCGTTTTTTTGTTTGTTTGTTTGTTTTACCATATTACCTCAGTGTTTTGTTGTCATTGTTTTTGTCTTTTGCTTTTTTTTATGTATCACTATGCTAACTTATGCTATGCTAACTAGCTGCTATGCTAACCTGGGTTTGGTGTTAATTGCAAGTCCAGGGCAAGTAATCTGATGCTTCTCCCTACATGTTGCAATAAATGGTGAAGTGTTATCTTACCTAGCAACAGTAATATTCCCTCTCTGAGGAAGTTATTTATAAAAAGTAGCCAGCTTTGCGAGGTCACTAACTTTCTTCATTACTATCAGCTGTTTCTATAGGTGAACACTGTCTACTTCACTGGGAAACAGATGCATCCTTCCAGTCGACCACCCCAGGTTTCAATGTTGTAGTTTAGTTTAAAGCAACATCATGTTGCAGTTAGTGATTTGGTGCTCTCTGCAGTTTCTTGATGTAAAACCACTGTCATAAATACTAATCCCTGCTGTATAACATGTAATATACATGCCACAAACCAACCTTTATGGCAGCACAGCAGTGTACTCTTCTGAAAATTTGTTTTTTAAAGAAAACATACATCCTTAGAAATTATTTGCTATGTGCAGCAAATTTTTACAAGTTTGGGACCAAGAACAGCAGCGCGCTACGCCAATGTGACCTGTACCAGAGTTTCTACACTGATAACTGCTGACTGTAACGGTACCACCCAGATTTCTGACAAAATGGGCCAAATTGACTTGAAAAAAAAACAAGTGAGTTGAGAAAAATTGTTACGACAGCCAAACATTAAGCAAGTGCCACAACAAAAAATGAAACCTTGCTACTTTGCAAAGTAACAATGCATTTCATTTTGTCATCTGTCATTGTCTTCAGGGTAACATCAACAATGTGAATAAATTAGAATAAATATAAGTTTAATAGAACTTTGATACATTAGCTTTTCTGCGAACATTTCTGCCTGAGTCAGCCAGACAGATTTCATCTTCAATTTTTCGTTATTTACAATCACGTAAACAAGCCTCTTAATCCCTCGCAGCGTCACCAAACTATGTCTTTTGTTTTCAATTTGTTTTTAAGACTTGATTTTAACTTGTGTTGTGTGAGAACTGACTAATACATTTTTTGTCACTGCCTTAAAACTCTACTTTAAACCTAAAAGCAAACCCCTTCAGTGCAGAAAAAGGATGTGTTTGATCAGTAAGTAAAGCGTTGTTATTCTTGCTTGTTTGTTGGCAACAGCAATATTAGTGACTTTATTCATAGTTATTTACAAATGTACACAATGAAATACAAATGAAAATAATTGGTTCTGAAGTGTTTTGTCTTCCTAGACAAATGTTGAATTGTTATATTTGTATTGTTTTATCAGCCGCATTATGTTAATGATATTTACTAATGATATCGCTAGTGTGGTATTTTCTTGATTCTAAGGATATTTTGCATTGCTCATTTTTATGGGGTGCCACAAGGCAATTTGGCAGCATTTAAAAAGATGTACGGTAATTGAAGAATTTGATTGTGAATGGTTTTAAATGGCTCTAAATCTCTGTTTTCTTATTTTGGGACTAGACAACTAGTCTAAGTGTGAACTTTGGTTTAAACTTCAGAGGAATCAGTTGTCTGG
The DNA here is from genome assembly GCA_029783805.1 of Acanthurus tennentii. Taxonomy (NCBI): domain Eukaryota; kingdom Metazoa; phylum Chordata; class Actinopteri; order Acanthuriformes; family Acanthuridae; genus Acanthurus; species Acanthurus tennentii. The sequence goes on along the minus strand of JAPZDZ010000002.1, from coordinate 14,276,532 downwards.
AAGATCCCAAATCTGAGCCAGTAAAATACCTTGAACTTATAAAGGCAGCAGTAACCCAATCTTGACTTGAAGGGAAGTTGGTTCAAGTCCAGCAGGGACAAGCAAGTACCAGTTCACATCCATGTGTGTCCATGTCTTCAGTTCAGGCCTGTTTAATGGAGTGAAAAAATTAGAGACAGTAGCCTACAGTGCCTGGCATGCTTTGTGTAGGTGTGTTCCATATCTTATTAGTTTAATATGTGTTGGGAATTTTAAACACCAATCTAAAACAGGAAATAAATCTTAGGGTGTATACATATTTGCATCTTCGAATACGTCATCCCTTAATGGGATTCACTTATAATTACATCTTTGTGTCTACTTTAATTTTGGTTGTTAGGTAATGATATTGGTATTGGAATGAGTTTTGGCATTTCTGATGGTATGGGTAATGGGCATTGACATTAGGTTCAAGGTAAAGACATAAAAAATTCAAAATAAGAGATGTTTGTAATGTAAAGGATGCTTAAAATTTGTTTGGTGCATACAGAATACATGTGTATGTGTCAAGAAAGTAACATTGACAACAACTTGCTTTTGTCAGTTTAATACAGAAGCAAACTGTATTGACTCTGGTGTTTGCATCACTGAGACAATGAAGGATCATAAAAGAGAATTATGATGCACATTGTGGGAGCGGCGGAAAATAGTTTTATCTACTTGATGGAAATTATATTTATAACTTTTGCGGTGTAACAAACATCAGATACACTAAGTTATGTTTTTCAACATGGTAGAATTAATGGCCTGCTCTTTAGTTGCGTTTTCTCTTTTATATATGTGCTTTCTACTGTACACTTGTAAACATCCTGAGGGTTAATAAGGTGTATGACATCATGCGCATCAAGTACGGGAAGCTCGACTGATATTTCACGGAAACTGTTTTCCTCCTTGCTGAACAAGTTTCCCCAACTGCTTCTGACTCTATTTAAAACACACACACACACACACACACACACACACAGCCCTCTGTAGGTTTATATGTCAGATAAAAACAAACAACTTGCCTGAAACAATCAAATTATAGCTAAACATGCAAAAGATAAACAAAACTGGTCAACATTTCGCAGTGCGGGGCAGTTTATGCATGTGATTATGTATCTCAGGTGTGTGTGTGCGAGAGAGATAGATAGAAAAAGGGAGAGAGAGAGAAAGAGAGAGAGGTTCATAAAGAGTGTAATATTCCAGGTGGTCAGCCCGTCAGAGGAAATCACTGGCACTATTTGCTCAGCTGCTACATTGTTTAAATCAATTTTCAGAGAGTTTTACGCATAACCATGAGTGATTACACACATGCACAAGTACATGTTTTTTACAGGTTAAGTCCAAAGCCGGAATAAGTTATTTTAAAATATCAAAAAAGTTTTGAAACCAAATAAAGTAAAATAACGTTGATGCTCTTTGACAAATAGCCCTTCCATGACTCTGCTTTGTTTTTTTTTGTGTGTGCTCTGATAGGTTTACAGTATAGGAGTCTGCAGTGACATTTCAGTGTGATAAATTTCTACACTAAATCTTGACAAGTTGTAAAGTTACTGATGCAGTTTTTCCAAGTACAGTTTGAGTTTTTATCATGTTGAGATGAAAGCCCTGGAATAAAACGCAGTGTGTAAATACTTGCCTCTAATTACATATGCATCATATATCATCAGTCCCAGGACGTCACAGGACACTGGCACTGCATTTTGTTTAATTATGGCAGTGCTTATCAGGCCATAACTGCCTGTGTAAAAGGAATCCTTCAAAAATATTTTCTCCTCAACAATATTCATTTTGTCATTTGTCATTTTGTGTATTCTTTGTGGTAAAAAGTATATCTGTCAACATTTACATGCTTAACCCCAGCATGCATTGCAGAGAACCACCTTAAACAGGTCACAAGCCCATCAGAGGATCAACACAGTTAAACAACAGCAATACTACACACTCAAATTTCCAGGAAATTTGCTGAAATCTGAGTTGTTGTTGACAAGGCTTTTCCTTCAGGTTTTGATTCCAATCGAGTCATAATTTGTTGATTAAATCACTGTTCTAACTTTGACATGGATGCACAGTTTGCTTCTACAGAGATAATAACTATTTTGTAACTATTTTATAGCTACTGTGCATATTCTATCAGTTAGAGATACATGGCCCATGTGTAAAGTTGTTTTCTCAGCAAAGTAATAAATCACACTATTTACCAGTGAATCGCAGACACACCAATAAATGATAAATGAAACATCAAACAATAGGTAACATTTTGGTTTTCTCCCCTCCTTAGTTTTATTTGGCCATTGAGCAAGATTGAAGAAAGCACAGAGAAGTTGATAGTTGAAGTTGACAGTGATAGTATGAAACTGGTTTGCCATTTTCCTGAACCTACAAAGCGCAAACAATTGCTGTTTGCAAGGATTGCAAAGATGACATTTGCACATTAAACAGCAACAAAACAAACCTTTTTTACCACCTCACAAGGAAGCACCAAAAACAGTGACCTAGATAAACGGGGGGGTGGGGGGTCCCACATGAGATCATCAGCTGCCATCACGCAGAGGTCACTAGGCCAAATCAAAAAACTCTCATTTGAGGACATTTGAGGAAGGCACCTGTATGACAGGATGAACTCATTTCATAGTTATCACACTCATACTCATTTTATTATAGGGAAATTATTTTGGTTGTTCCATAGTGATAAGACTCATTATACCATGGTAGATCGTCATCCTGCTTGGAGAAATTTTTTGATAAATTTTTGCTTGATTGCGCAACCTCAGCAGGCTCTTCTTCCACTTCATTGTTAGAGTCTGTGTGTCTCAGGGGAAATCCCTTAGCTATACACACCCTACGAGCACTGTGCTGGAATCTACGTCTGAAATAAAAACATACATAACAACAACAAAAAGGAACATGCTAACTCGTAATGTCACATATTAAAAGTGAGGTATACGTAGATGTGGTACAAACAGGGGATGTGATGCAATTGCTGTGGCTGTTTGTTTCCCCATTGTGGTTTATGGAACAATTATGAACAATGTCATTTTTATGTAGCAGCTGTAGGAAGCAAGTTAAAAAAAAAATACCGTATACCATTGTTAGAGTTATGTTCGTAGAATTAAGCCTGGGAAAGATTTAATGTTGAGCAAGGGTTATTAAACATGACTTTTACGCACTAACTAGTCAGTTAGTTGAGCCATTGTCCAAAGCAATATTCCAACAAAGTGTTGTGGATTATCTATGAGTCAGATGGGTATACAGCCATGGCGTGCCAAGCAGAGTTGATGATGAATAAGCCTGCTATAACAACTGTCATTACAGCCAGAAAAAAAGAAAAATGTCACCATGCAGGAGATTTAAAGGTATTCTTAGCCTTTTTATTTAGCAACTATGAGCTGTATATAAATAATACATAACAGGTTTATAGTACACTAAAATGTAGTTGTATGCAGATAGTAGGTCTCTTTTTTTAGCGTGAACAGCAGTAGTTATCAACCACTTTAAACTCATGAACCATTTGTAACTGGGGTCTTTTAAGAAAAACAGATAATGAATGAACAACTTACTATGGCACAGTTATAATTGTATAAATCATGTCTTATAATTATTGATACGATTATACATTAATAGACACTTTAATGGTTTCTTATGTGTGCTTATTAATCACACTATAAGATGTTGTGAACAACTTCTTCAGTAAAAAGCTTGTATATTATGATTAACTGTGGGATGCATGCAAAGATATAAGCAAGTGCTCAAAGTGTTTCCATATACATATTAGATATGACATCCATCTTTCTTCAAAACACACACGGGTTATAGTACGCATACTCTACATAACCTTATTACCTTCTCTCTCCGCTCTATTTTCCACACTCCCTTGACTCAGTTATTACTGCATTGTTCATTCGGCGAAAGTGTGTCATGTTTGATCAGACTGGGATGTAAAGCCACATCACTATCTTCCGTGGTATCTCTGCTTCAGCAAATAAAATGATAAGAGACCGCAGATACACCGCACACTTGCTTTGACTCTAAGAAATACAGACACTTTGAAAAGTTTATATATATTAAATAGACAAACAACCTGACAAGAAAAACAAGCTTCACTTTGTAAACCACTCCCACTCCAAAGGGGGCTTGGCCAAAAGAGTGCAAAGACTTATAAGAGAAGTGACATCCAGGTGAAGCATCATTCAGGTGAACATTCACATGCTCATGACTCCACCTTCCACTGCCTGAGGATACAACTTCACTGAACCTGATAAAGGAGTACACTTTACAAGGTACAGATATTCTCTTCTTTGTGCTCATTCATTCACGTTCGGACTTGGTCTGTTTGTCTTTTGCTGTCACATGACTGTGTGTCTCTGATAAGTAAGAGAAGTATGCATGTCGGCTTTTTTCACTTCTCTGTTCATGTTTTGAGCTTTGAGCTTTGATTCTGGTGTCTCACGAGAGTTTTTCTTTTTTTCCCTTTCCAGATTGTCCCTTAAGTATGTTGGCTGAAATGGAGACGGTGAGACAGATATTTCATTAAGTTTAATTTCATTTCATTTTAAGTGAAGTTGTTTTACAGTCAGTCATTGAACGGCAAAAATTATTTATACAAATTGATATTTTAATAATAGTGGGCTCTAAAATATTGTCGTAGTAACTGTGACTTACATATCTTGGCTGAGGGTAGAAGGTCATTTGTAAGAATAGCAGCAAAGCCACACATCACTGTTACCTGAGTGTTACGTGTTGCTGGTGGATGCACAAACACTTGCATAAATTTGCCAGTCAAACTAAAACACACAGGATCACACCAGGCTGGTCTTCAGGGCACAACAATACACAGCTCACATCAAGTGAAATTTTGTATTCAGTGTACTAGGGCATGTAAATATCCATGTACGTCATTTTGGAAAGTCAAACTGTAACCTAGATAGGAAAAAAAAACATCATACAACAAGAGTGATCGCAGCTGTCTAATATTATGCAAAAACTGAACAATTCATGGACAGTTCACAGCTCTTTAAAATTGATGAGGTGCTTCCTGGAGCAAAATTATTTATTTCACAGCACAGTAGTGCACAACAGAACACAGCAGGTGTGCAGTCTAATAATAACAACACCTCAGGCTATGACTGACATGGGATAAATGCCACCCATCATGCAAAGTGTTTTCTCTCCATCAGCTTCACCCAAACAAACTTGCTGTAATAAAAAAAAAACAACATGTGTATAGTTTCTCAAAGCCGCTGTCCTGCTCTGTGTCTGTCAGATGGCTTATGTGACTGAGATCAGGCTGAGCGGAGATCGTGGGGTTTGGAGCGGAGTTGCCCCTGTCTCCTACCCAGAGGTGGACCTGGAGGTCATTGAGGAGTACCTGCAGGAACACTCGCTAGGAGTCCAGCCTGCACACACAGCTTCATCCCCTCTGACTGCAGTGGGGCAGCAAACGCATACACACTCCCACCAGGGCACCAGGATCATAGGTGAGTGTGGAGTGTGGTGGCAGTGATGATGAAAAAAAAGATGGGGATGAAGTGATGCAGGTGCTTTTATATTTTTATATCTTTAATCTGACTGTCTTTTGCCTGGTTCTCCACAGAGAATAGCTGGTCAGGTCAGCAGTTTAAGTGGCACTGTGAGTCTCACACTCCAAATGAGGAATATAAAGATCAATGCCTGCACTCAGCCTGGCCTGGTCATCATGACAACCAATGGGTAAGTTCAGTGACATCAGTCTTAATTAAGCATAATTACCTCTTTGATAGCTGACTTTAGTATTTTTAAGTTGCACTTAGAATTTCTGATGGACTTTTTAAATTATTTTTAAGAATTGTTACATATGTTAATTCTCAGTATGTGTTGTGTGTCAGCTTCAGGACCACATTTCATTCTCCCACGAGGTGCCTGCATACATCGACTCAGACTCACAGTCCAGTGGCTCCCAGTACCAGGAATACCAGGATTCCCCATCACCGTCATCTGACAGGGAGGGCAGGAAGGACAAAGACTCCCTGCCTCTTGTCCCACTTTCAGGTATACATACACACACACATGCCTAAGTTTTGCACTTAAACACCAAAACTCTGAACAATTTAAAACTTAAACATATCTTCAAAGCAAACTTCTATGTGTTTAGTGTAAGCACGTGGATGTTCTCACACACAGAGGCATGCATGAGTCATTGTCTCCTTGTATTTGTATTTACATCCCCTTCTTCATTAGCAGGAAAAAGGAAGGAGCGGTTGTTCCAGTTCCTGTTTGAGATGCTCCAGACACCATCAATGCGTAGCTGTATCTGGTGGGTTCAATCCTCTGCTGGCACATTTCAGTTCTCCTCCCAAAACAAAGAGCGCCTGGCGCAACTTTGGGGCAGGCGAAAAGGCAACCGCAAAACCATGACCTACCAGAAGATGGCACGGGCGCTGAGGAACTACTCCCGTACTGGCGAGATTCAGAAGGTGAAGAGGAAGCTGACGTACCAGTTTGACGAGAAAACACTGAGAGGCCTACAAGGAGACTCTAACACTATGTATGATGCATGATGAAAACTGTATACAAGCATAGAAATAGAGTAAGCATGATGGATATTCAGAGAAAATTCCTGTGGTTGTCCCATTTCTGCTTCTCTTTGCTTATTCTAATTATATGGCATGCAGAAACAAATGAATACTGAGTATTTAAAAGGCCAGAGGATGCGTCACTGTGGATCAGAGCTTTCCATGGTAAAAGAGGTGAACAGGCTAATGTTCACCTGTGTTGATAGTGATTAAGGGGAAAATCTGACTGGATTGGCGATATGTGAAAAGTCAGCTGGCATACAAAATAATGTAAATCTAAAAGGTTATAAACAATATCTACTTCATAAGTAGAAATTAAATCATACATAAGGTGAAAAGTTGTGATGTTCTGTTTTTTGTGATTCTGTATTGCAGATATTCAGCAGATACAAGATCATTTTCTTGAATTCTCAACATAATTAGGTTGTTTAAGCATGATCTGTTTGTATTAATATTTTTTTATAGGATGAATAAATAAATCTGAAAATGTTTTCAGAATTTCTGATATATTTGGTCTATCTGTCTATTTATATGTGTGAACAAAGGCATATTGTGTAGTGTATATCAGCCAAATAGGCAAATATGTGCTTCAAAACCAAAGCTACATACACACACCCATAACAATCCTTATATGCAAAGTTAGCATGCATTGAAAAAACCACCATTAAAAACAGACTTGTTAATCAGTAACATCTACCAGGGTTAACAAACGACACACAGAGTAGCATGTCACAAAACACACTGAGCACTAGTGGGACATCGAATACTTCTAGAACGAATTTTACCACAATAAAAGCTGTTTCATTTCCATATTCAAATGAAGGGACCACACATATACTAAAAACCAAATGGCACAGAGACAAATAATATGTGATATTCAACATTCAATGAACTGTCTTTATGACAGCGCAGGGTAGCTAAAAATTTATGTGCATTATGATGAAAATACCTAAAAATGTGAAAGTACTTCAAAATAGTTAAAACAGTTCAAAAGTTAAAAAGCTGCTTACAAATAACTGCATTAGTATGATACATATTTACACTGAAGGCATTTTCCAACTTTGATTTTAACTTAACTTGTTATTAAGTTAAAATATATTTCAGCATTACTGCGGATACTTTAGTAAAAGATTTGTCAAATTGTGTCATGACTTATTCAGAGGTCTTTTCCTCTGAACCTACTGAGCCACAGTCATCAAAATGAGGAAAGGATTTTCTCTCGCTAATGAAATACAGATGGTGTCCCCATGGAGTGCACGCCTGTTGGTGTGTGTGCACACAGAAGCGCATGCATGTTTGCATATAAAAAGCATCTGTTTCAATGCTTTTCTGGTCATTAAAGCCAAGATCTGGATGCAGGAACACACATTTTGAACAGCGAACACAGGATTATGTTGGACTTAACTCCGCTGCAGAATTCATCCCACCTGTCCAAAGCCTTCGAGGAAACCTGCACTGTTAAACTCGACAGCTTTTCTGTCGTCCTTGGTCTCCCTCCCCAGTGATGGCTGAATGGAGTTGGGTGGCCTACACAGTCCTTGAAGTGCTGATTGCTGTGGCCTGCTGTCTTGGCAATGTGTTGGTGGTATGTGCGGTGTGTATTGGTGTTCGGGATTCTCTGCGAGAGCCAACCTTCTGCTTCCTTGTTTCCCTGGCAGTGGCCGACTTCCTAGTGGGTGTAGCTGCTGTGCCCCTTGCTATACTACTGGATGGCTGGGTGAGTGTGACCCCTGACCTGTGCCTGCTTCTCAGCTGTGTCGTGCTGGTGCTGACTCAGGCCTCTGTGCTGTCACTGCTGGCTATTGCAGTGGATCGATACCTCCGTTTGCACACACCACTCAGGTGAGGTTTGCACTTAAAAGCAATGGTTCACAGGTAGAAAAGCTAGAGGGACAGCATGCTGAGTTGCTGATTCATTGAAGTCACTCTCTCTTTCATTCCCTCTTTCTGTTTTAACCTTTACTCTCAGATACAAAGCCCTGGCCACACAGCGACGTTCATGGATGGCTGTGTCTGTGTGCTGGACACTTTCCTGTCTCCTGGGGTTCACCCCTCTGTTTGGCTGGCACAACTACTCCTCTCCAGGATCTGATTCCACCAATACATCCTCCCCTTCTTATATCCCCACACCCTGCACGTTCCTCTCTGTAATCTCCCTCCCTTTCATGGTCTACTTCAACTTTCTGGGATGTGTCATGGCACCCCTGCTGGTCATGACCCTCCTCTACACCCGAATCTTTTGGAGCCTGCAGGGCCGTCTGAAGGAGAGCTGTCCTCAAGCCCAGGCCTCTCTGCTCAGGGAGAGGAGGCTGGCCTGCTCCCTCGCTCTTGTTCTCATTTTGTTTGCTGGCTGTTGGATTCCACTGCACCTGATGAACTGTTTGCTGCTGTTTCATGGTCCTGAGGCTGTCCCAAAAGCGATACTCTATACAGGCAGGTCACAGCAGCCCTTTAGTCCTTGCATAGTCTGCAGTTACTTTTTTTATTTTCATGTTGAGACATTTGTTTAAAAGACTTTTGCCAGAGACTTTCTTTATTCAATTTACAGATCATACTACTTACCAGCAGTTACACTGAAATCTGACAGTGGCAAATCCATTTCTCCAGGTATTCTCCTGTCTCATGCCAACTCTGCAGTCAACCCCGTGGTCTACGCTTACCGCATCCCAAGGATCCAACAGACCTACAGTCAAATATGGAGGCGCTTCCTAACGAACTGTTGCCATGGGGACAAGCAAGGAAGACCAAGAGCAGGCAGTCGAGCCAATCAAACGGAGACGTGTGGATAAGGAGGGAAGACCACACTCTAACTAAGGACCACAGGGTCGTTTCAAGTTCAGTGTGTTGGAGGTTTGAGTTAACAGTACTTTGCCAGAAGGTTTTAACTCATTCACACAAGAAAATCTGACTATTAATGCGTTCAATAGTCATTTCAGACTTTATTAGGGATAATTATTGGAGAACATACAGGCAGCGATTGCGTTTTAGTGAAACCCATTTGTAGTGCTAGGTTTGAATTAAATCCTGCACATTATTAGTTTGTAATTGCACCTGGACACCTTATCCTTGTCTGCCAACTTTATTGAAGTCAAAGGTGTCTCAAGTGTCTCCACTAGAGGGTGCTCTAGACTGAGGAACTATCAAGCTGCTGCCGTACACAGACCTGACACCATCAGAGTTGCAGAAAGTGATGTACAAACAGTCGACATCTCATTTACTGATTTTAGGACTACAGATTTGAAGCAGTCATGACTTTATTGAGATGTACATATTTTTAAGTAACTCTTTCAACAGCTTTATTAATCATTTCATCGCCAACCTTTAGCAGCATATGTGTACTTGCTCCTCCTTTTTCTTGACATGTAGAAATAAATGTGATATTTAGCCTTAAGAGTGTGTCGAACATTCATGAGAGTTCAGTGCGCTCCTCAGGGAAGGCAATAGACTGTATAGTTATCACCTGAGCAGGGTGCAATCCCACCCACCAAACTATACAACCTACTACCTCACCCTGACAGAGCCCAAATCTAACACACCACACGTTCACGTCCTGTTAGGGAGCACGGAACCACAATCACCAGCTGTGGCAAAAAAAACAAAACAAACAACAAACAAAAAAACAATGCTTGTTACAGAGCATTATGCTGATCGATGCAAGCGTATGTTTTGATTGGATGGCATGATTGCCCATCTGGAGACGACAGTCGGTGAGAGGCTGACTCAGCTGTCTCCTTGGGAAAGACAGTAGATTGTATAGTTATCTCAAAAAGAGGTCACACAACCCCACAACTATTCAATCTACTACCTCAGCCCCAAGGACAGCATCCACGTTGCTTGAGCATCAAAGATCCGCAAAGGTAACTCTCCTGCAATGGTACAAAGAAAAAAAGAGACAGAGAGGGTTACCTCAATCAGCTATTCTTCTCCGATAAACACATGCTAAATAAAACTGGGTACAACTGTAAATTTTGAGGTGTATTCTTACATCTTGCTATGATAGGTTACACTGATGTGTTCAAATTCAGTCCCATCACAAAAGGAGATAAATGGTATTACTCAGTTTCATTTCTATGTCTGATTTCTTGCTTTTGTTCCTGGAAAAGGTTTAAAATCACGACTTATGACTGAAACCACTTCATGACTACAAGACTTTAAATGCCAAGATTTGGATAAAGATTTATCACCTCTTAACAAAAGATCTTGTGAGATTTTGCATATTGGCACATCCTCACGGATCATCCGAGCTTTTTTTTTTATGCAGAGCTGAATATCTTTAAGAAATCCATTAAAATGAATCAAAGACAAACAATTTTATCAGTAAGCAGACGTCGGAAAGTGAGAGCACTAATGTGTGAAAGCCCAACAAACAACTCACTGGCTTCCTCAGACTCTGGCATGTGATCGAAAGAGGAAAAAAAAAAGAGCTGCTCAACTCTGTGCCAGGAATTGGTTTCCGTTTTTGCCAAAAACTGAGCTCATTCCAGTGGGCTATCCCTGTGTAGGCTGGCTGCTGCTTCTCAGACGGAGGTACACACACAGATGCCTGCAAATATGCCTTCCACCAGCTGCCTCTGATTGAATACAAGGCTGGGATTCTGCCCCCCAAAACACAACAAGGAAAGACAAAATGGCGTCTCGCGCATCGGCCATTTTAGGTCTGCTTAAAAACACTATAAGGTCTACCTCTCGATTTTTTTTTTTTTTTCGGAGCCTGCTGTCTCACTGTTAAGAAAGAACAGTTATTCTGTCAAAAGCGACGGAGAATCGATCTTGTGCCAAGCACGGAAACAAAGCCAACACATCAGAACGTCACACTCTCTAGCAACATGTACAAAGTTAGAAAGCAACTTTGACAAAAGTTATCACACAACTGGAAAGTTCACGGAGAAAAAAAAGCAGCGAACGTTCCTGTTACTGTATATTTACTCGTACCACCGATAGTTTAGCTTTTCTTACCAAGCAACCAGTTTATGTTTTTGACTTTTACACTTTTTTATTACTTTCACTGAGAAATAAACCTTACTCATCCTCAGGCAGATAACTGCTAAACTCCTCTGGGATAAAGGCTGCGATAGGCCAGAAGGTTAACATGGCAGCGACTGAAGAGTTAATGAGTGCCAGACTAAATGCCAGACCTGGGCCTCAGATAGACAGAGAAGGGGTTAGGAGGTACACTGCTTGCATAAATTAGCATGCAGCCACAACCCCTGAGACTTGGTCCTGACCAGCCCATAGTTAGCATGCAGTAGACCCGGCTGGTCTGATTACTGAGGACCAGACAGACAAAATGGGGTGGGGGCGTGTTGGCATGACGCCCAATTCTACCACCGTGCCAGTGACAGATCTACGAGCTCTGTTTGGTCGCCGAGAAACGTCCCCCGACAGGAGCTGTATTAGGAGGACAAGGGAAACAGACTAATAATGATATAACACAGTGTGCTTGGGGAAATGAGTCAAATTAATGAAGATTTAACAGGACATCTGAGCATGGCCTCGAATGAAAAAAAGATTTAAACATTAAATGCTTGTGGGGAATTCTGTGCTTCTGGGTTAATTGTGAAAATTGGCGTCTCTTTCTCTGCACAACTCCCAACTGTTTTGCAAACACTGAGGCCAAACTCAGTCGGTCATGTGAGCTCTACTGGGCGCTGCTGTCTGTAATCGTGGACTTTGTCTGTGGCACATAAAATGGGCACACAAGGTTTGACTGGATCAAGTCATTTTCTCTCTCAAAAGCTCTTAAGTAAATGTGCCTCCAGCCTGTGGGCCAACTGAGAGGTTCATAAAAAAAGAAGGCAAAAAAAAAAAGGTCTATGAGTTAATCACATCTACCTATTAGACAGTCTGTCTGTGCATCTGCCACAGCAGAAATGTGGCCAAATGGTTGTAAATTCATATTAGCTGCATTCTGTGTGAGCCATGAGACACGGACCTTGCCCTCTCTTGCCCCCTGATAACACTGCTCTACTGTGACCAACCAGAGTATGTTTTTCTAGAGACAATTTCCTGCTTTAGTAAGTTAATCTGTCTTTGTGTGGCAGTTACATGTGTTTCTTTTGCATCTTTTACAACCACGTTTGTTGGAACACTTGGAATTTTATCTTTTTCAAAAAAGTTTGGATTAAGATCTGCAGCAAAAGCATCTAAAGATTCCATACCTGACTGATTCGTAGACATGCAACGTACAATTGTTTGTTTTAAAGAAAGTCATTTTTGTAAAACTACCACAACTACGATTAAAAAGTCCTTTTAAGAAAATTATAAAGTGTGCACCTAAAAATACGGCTTATGTTCGGTTAAAGTATTTATTATTTTGCTCTTTTGTATATTAAGTCCAAAATCAAAATTTCTGCTAACCTGAGTAAACAGTGTTTATTATGCAGATTTTACAAACTTCTTATGTCAGTCTACTGTGCAATGAAAACACACGAAAAACCACCACCACTGCGCCATCTTTAACAAATCCCATTCGAAAAAATTAAGACGGAAAATATCGTGGAAACAATAGGCCTTAGCTCCCTCCCCTACACTGCGAAAGGATGGAAGGATTCGTCGCATTTATTCCTCACCCACAAACGACGTAAACACACACATTAATCAGCAAATCCCCAAACACGCAGCGCACTCAGTTGCCAACAAAACTCCTCCGAATTGGAGCAGATTTTCGCAGGAAGCAGAGGCAGGGAAATACCTATTGGATTTCCTGGTCCCTTGGTCCGCGAGACGGGATGAATGCTTGGCAGACACAACAGACGGGGCACCAGACGATTGGTACAGGTTCTTGTGTGTTTCTCTCTCTCTCTTTCTCTCTCTCTCTCTCTCTCTGAGCTTTGTGCCAAGAATGGGCAGTGTCTGTGTGCCAGGCAGAATTTCAATGAGGGAGGAAGGAGGTGGTGATGGTGGGCAAAGAGGAGGAGGAGGAGGAGCGGTGAGGGAGCTGGAGTTGGCAGAGGAAGTATGCCACACAATAAATGGCAGGATGAAGAATTCCCACAGTTAAAAAGATGCAAACGGATGTCTTGTCCTACTCGCGTTCAGTCTTAATCTAAAGAAAAATTGTGTCTGGGCATCTAGCAGATATAAGGAAGAGGGCTAATCCTCAAAAGTGGATTTTTATCATTCCTGCTTTTTCATTTACCTTACTCCCTGAGGAATGTCTTATTCCTACATTAAAGAGCGGCGGACCGGAGCACTGAGCGTCTTCCATGCCCACATGGCATGGTGCCCTCTCTGATGTTCTGTATATCCTCATTAACCAAGTGCAAACACACACGGCTAATGCTCAAAAGTATGCATGTATACAGAAAATCGCTGCCATATGCATGTACTTACACACAACCGCACACACACAACTAGAGCTGCAGAGATTATGGGATTAATTGATTGTTGAGTTGCTCCAAAGAAAATAAATTGGCCACTTTATAACTGCTTTATAGTTTCAGTTATTTTCAAAAAAAAATTAAACATTTTCTAGTTCCAGCTTCTTCATGGAAAGACTGGCTGCCTTTTTGTCAGTTTTGACAGTAAGTGAGGAGTCACTGCGTTTTGACTGTTGCTGGGACAAAATAAGCTTTGTCATGCTGGACTCTAGGAAACTATGCTTAACCATTTCCAAAAATCCTTTGACATTTTACAGGCTACACAACTAAATGATGAATCGTGACAACAATCCGCAGATTAATCAATAGCTCAAGTAATCATTATTTGCAACTTTAGACACAATACAGCACGGCTGTTCACTCCTTGACATGAGAGAGGTTCATTTATCTGATTTTGATCTACCTAATGTTAATAATGAAATGAAAATACTTCCAGTCCTTTGCCATCAACTCTGCTGTTTTTCAAAATAGAGGACTGCACACAAATGTTGGACTCCTATGCGTAAAAGCAAGGTAAACATGTCAGGCAATGTGTTTGATGAAAAGATAGTATGACCCAGATAAGACAGGAGTATAAGGGAGCCATTGTGTTGACAAGCACAGTGTCCAACAATCATTTCAAGCACAGATACGCACAGAAGTAGCGCTAAGTTGAATAATCAGCATAAAGAGGGTGGCAGAGCACGCACTCACTACACTTTTGTAAATCTCTGAATTTAAGATGTATCTTACACATGTGAATTAGCATCTTCAAGAGAGTAAATGTTATAAGCTCATTGAAAAAAAGAAGGCAATTTCTGAACCTCTGCTGTATCAGCTGCAGTATTTCCTCCACCTACCCAGATGGCCAGATGTGTTTCTAAAACCTTTTAACGAAGAAAATATACATCAGAGGTGTCTGTCCTCTTCATTTGCTCTCTCTGTCTCCTCTACTCTCTCCACTTGTCTATGCTTTTGCTAATGTGCTGATGTGATATGTGGTTACCATGGTTTCAAATGTTTCTGATAGCTCAGATGCCTGGCATGGCATGTTGCTACACGCCCACATGTTACAGCATTCACTAATGCCACACAGAACAGACCAAGCACACACATGCACATACACATGTATACACACACCCAAACTTTGAGAGCAATGCCCTTTCAAAGAGCCTTTGCATGCATGTTTGTGTGCCTGTATACAAAGCATATGCGTGCAAGAGTGCAAAGTGGTGTATTTCAGGACGAAACAGCTGCAGCTTCCTGCATGAGAAGAGAAACTTCCTGTTGCCTCGCTGCAAACCGCGGCCGGTCAGCCAAGATATCAACCAATCATCTATGTTGAGGCTGAATGCAGGAAGTTAGCCTGACTGCCTCTAGGAGAAAAACTCAAAAACATTGTGAGGCAACATGATAAGTTCAACTGAGGATAAGAGAGAGGCGGGGACAGAGCTCTCCCAACTCCTACCTCTCTTTCTGTCTCTCCTTGTTCTCTCGCTTTTACTCGAGCTTCTTCTTTCTTAACATTTTCCTCTCGTTACTGTCGCATGTCGTTAAAAAAAGAGAGGTTCTTTCACATTAATTCATTAGTGACCTAACGCCATGATTGAAATAACAGAGACTGGTGCAGAGAAATTAGGAGTCATATACCCGAAAATTGTGAGGGGCAAGTCGAAAGGGTCTGCCCATATTTCTTAAACACGTGGCACGATGGCGCCATCTTTACACCAACCCATATTTGGATTAAGATTGTAATTTCACATGTCAGGGTACTTACAATATGTAGATAATTTGTATAATTCAACCCACATTTGATAAACCTTCTAAAAGGAGGTTAAAAAATGAGATTGGTTGTGCATTCGTCCTGCTTTATGCAATTCGAGGAATGAAACGTCGATTTCACTTTCGTGTCTTGGCATTCTGGCCTATGACATGAGACTATAATGAAAATATGCAGTGTAATTTGAATAATATGCTTGTTTTCTTGCAGCTGAGTAAGATATGCATCTTTTCAATTCAACGGGCAGGTCATGCTGGGGAACAAAATCAACAGCTTTACTGATAAAAAGAACGAAAACAGCTACGGGAGAACACCAACATTTAACTGCAGTTTTTGATCAGTAACCTGCTCTTTTTTAGCGTCGCCTGTGTGCTTAAAACTTGGTTTCATTTCTGCCTCAGTTTCCTCTCAAGTGCAAAGTATCATACACAGACACCTACGACACAGTGTGTCAAGACAAACATTGCAGTTGCAATCAAACGTCTAGATCGCAGAATGATAAAACTCACGCCCATACACACACATGTTCGTTTGAAACAATTGCCACATATCTCGTTTTTTTACAGTGGCAGGAAGTGCAAAGAGTGTATGAAGGGAATGAGAAAGTAAATACCAGCCTCATTTTGGTTTTTATAACGGCTCAGGATGATAAGAAACCTGCCCAGTGTCTCGTCTGTCATTTGGGCGCAGCTCCCCAACACTGGTCAGCTGCTTAACTTGCACTGACCTGAACACAACAACAGCTCTCTGGTTCGGTCAACCCCTTGAGGTCAGAATGTAACCGAGAAGGCCTGTCCTTCCTCCTGCCAATCTACAAAGAGACACCTGTTCAGTAAGGAACGCCACAGAAAGACATCTCACCCCCTGTCAGAGCCTGCTGTCCTACAGCAGAGAAGGAAGAGGAAGATGGGGACAGGGACGGGTAAAAACGACATAATGGAAGCAGGAAAAAGAGGATGGTCTGAGGGGAGTCGAGAAGTCGCTTTGAGCTCTAGAAAAGTTTGTCCTGTTATGTCCATTGAGCCAAAATGGCGGCGAGCGGAGTGCAGCGTGGCAACCGACGACGATAGATACATTTACAGGAGGAAGACCAAGATGAGAGACAGAGACGAGGACGAGAGGAGCTGGAGGAGAAAGATTATAGGGCAGTGAGAAAGACTGGAAGAGGTGTCGCAGGATAAAAAAGAAAAATACCTGGAGCCTGTACGTGAACGGCGGGCTGGGCCGGAGGACTGGAGGAGAAGAGGGCCGTGATGGCGGGAAGAAGGGAAAAGAGAGGAGTAGAGCACACCCTCTGAGAGCTACACCCCCTTCCCACAATCCCCTCCTACTGGCGTGAGTGCGTCTGTCCGTACACAGGGTGACAGAGGGACGTCTGCTCACACACAGCCCTATAACACACACACAAAACGCACACAAGCCACAGTATCAAACACACTGTGCACAACAAAAAGAGAAAAGCTCCATAACACACTCACAATGGACTTACATTACTTGCAGTTGCGTATGACCAAATCGGAGACAAACGCACAGACGGACAGACAGAGGACACTTCAAAACACAAACATACACATAATCAATTCGCCAGCCTTTGGATCGCCCTCTGCTCTGCCCTGTGCTGTGTTTGCCTCGGTCTGCCTGCCCACTTTGGCACTGCTGCCAAGAGGGAAGGGGAGAAAAAGGAGGGGAGGAGGGGGGACACAGAAAGAGGAAGGGAGGGACATGCTGTAGCGAGAGAGGGGGAACAGAAAGAGGAGGAGTCAGAGAATAAGAGTTAAGAAAGAGAGTGAGACACTGAAACACAAGAAAAAGAAAGAGAAGAAGCCTGAACTGTCGTGAGCAGACGCAGTGACACAAAGCAGTGGGAGAGCAGCTGGGAGAACTCTGATAATCTCTATGTTAATCATCTAACATCCAAAACACACCTCTCACCTTGTACTGTACTTATAGACTATCCTGCAGCAACAGACAGATGGCGAGAGAGACAAGCATGATCCCGACACTTCTGCCATATTGTTCCACCTCACCATAGTTGCACAGTCAGAAGATCAAAAAAAGCCCAAACGGGCTTAAGATTCAAACTCTGAACTGAGGATTTGTCGTCAAGTTCTCCCGCCTCAGAGAGGAGTCCCGAGAGGGTCACTGTCTTTTCGACATCTTTATTCTGCCTGCTTTTCTCCCCCACGTCTCCCTTTATCCTTCCATCAATTTGTCCTCTCTCTCCATCGGGGGATAATATCTGCCCTCCTAGGTGGGAGGGGTCTGAGGGAGTTCAGCTAAATGAATCAATGAGCGAGGAGGGTGGATATTTCAGAGAATGTCACTTTTTTTCCCCAGCCATTGGCATTTTTCCCAGGTCTCCCTTTGCTTTCTCACACCAGCAAGACAGTTGCACACATTGCAGATCTTGGATCAGGGAGCTGTCGCCTCTAGATGACCTCAATCATTAAGAGAGAAAACATAAATCCATCTGTTCATAAATGGCCGACCTTCTCTATAGCCTGCTCGTGGACCAATCCCTGGCGTTTGAGCGGGTATCCCAAGCTGAGCCAACCAATCAGAGTTCCCCTCTGAGATGATGTCATTTTGAAAATGCTGGGTGTAATTCTAAAACACAGGAATACGTTCTACCGTAACATTTGAACAAATAGCTTCTCTACTTATTTTAAAACTACTGCAGCTGCTGTAATACCTGAGTTATTGAGTCCTCACGTTGGCCAAGCACACACACTCACACACACACACACACACACACACATTTCTGGAGGGTTCTCCCTGTCCTCAAACACTCACCGCGGAGACAAAACAGACCACAATAGTCCAGCTTCTCTGCTTAAACTCCACATGAGTCTTTTCTCGGAGATAGGACAATGGATACACACACACACTCGTACTGTACAGACACACTCACACACACACAAACACACATGTGGTGCGAACAATCCGGTTCCTCCATGGAGGCTCAGATTCAGCCAGCAGGTTGGACAGCCCCTCAACCTGACGTCACGTCTCCTTTGTTGTTTATGCATTTATTTCTCTCCTCAGCTGAACTCTCTGAACTCAAAGTCCCCCCCCACCACCACCACCCCTCCTCCTCCTCCTCCCCTCCCATCCTATCCTCCAGCCCAACACTTACCCCCTGCCAACGAAGGCGGGCAAATACAGTATGGCTTTAACAAGAAATAAAGAGAGACAGACAGACACAGAGAGGAGAGAGACAGGGGAAGGGGGAGAAAGGAGCTTCGATGTCTCTCTCACTTTTTCTTTTCCTCCTTTTCTTCTTCGATCGCTCCCTGTGTCTCTTCCTGCTTGGCTTGTAAAAGTTTCAGCTGCATGGCGGGCCGGCCTCTTTTGGCAGTCGTCCAACTCTTGACTCTCCTGTCCCCTTGCAAGAGAGGGAGAAGGAGGGGAGGACAAATATAGTCACAGCTACACTGTACTGTACGGAGGCAGATACACTCTGATATCCACTGCCAACATTTATTTATTTCATACTCACACACACAAGAAGGGAGAGGTTTGAGACATTCCTACACCATTTATAACACGGAATAGTGAATTTTTATGCAGCAAATCTCGTTACAAATAAAAGCTGATCGTTTCTCGAGACATCATGCAGAGTTCCTACAGGCTGATCCACCGTTGTGGTGTAAGTCTGCCTTTAACTGAGTGTGACAGCAGAATCTGATAACAGACTGTTTTAGTGATCACGCCCAGTTCACACAGGGACACTCTTTGTTATTTCTCCTGGTATCAATAACACGAGCAGCTCAGTGGCTTGTATGTGCAAACAGATTTGCACAAGAGCGTTCGAGAACACAACACTAAGTGGGCCTCCTCAGTCACTGCAGAGGCACACACAAACATGCACACACACACCGAGGATATACTGTTATTTATAATCATCTCAACTTGGTGTACGGGGATTTTAACACTATACTGCTAAAGTAGTTAATCAGAAAAAGGAGCCTAATTGATCATTAATTACGTTCTAAAAAATGTGGTTTTAATTTACTCATGATGCTCTCTTAATTAGCCAAATTATGGGACTCATTCTATTACCCATTGTCTCCTTTTTAAGGCGCTGTTTCATTATCTCCTCTTAAATGTGCAACTGTTAATTGACATGTTAATTGAGATATTTAGCAATAATTGATACAGGCAATCAGCTAATATGTCCAACTTTTTGTTGTGACATTAATGTATTAATTAATTGAATAAAAAAGACATTATGATATCAAGTAGGAAAATTATTTCTGGGGTAAACAATTTTTGATACAGTTTTTGTCTTGATGTGACATTGAGTTGATTAAGAAAAAAATATTTGCGTAAATATCACTATGGCAGATCAAGTAACTTTTATATTTGGAGAAGTGTAATGTCAAAATGTGGAAGGCCCCACATTTGTTTACCATTGTAACACTGACTCTTTAAGAGAACAGTACAAAGATCATTCTAACAAATAAAGTTGATATAATTAGATATTCAGCTTATTTATTTAATGATTTAAGAGCCTTGAGACAAAGCTAAAAAATCAGGCTTCACAAGTCATCTTAACTAACTTTTATATGATTCTCCCTAAATTCCTAACAGCTAACATTACAGTTAAAAGTAAGTTGCTAAAAGCTACCGACTTTAAACTAGTAATGCTGTCAAGCTAGTAGCTAGGCTAATAGGTTGCCAGATTTTGAAAGTCACAGAAAGTTTACTAACTTGTCTGCTGTTATGAACTAAAACTTAAGGCTTAAAATAAAATTAAATTTAAAAAAATAAAAAAAGATCATTTCTAGATAAGAGCTAAATAGTCGATTTCTTACCTAGCTGGGATGCTTTGCTAGGTGCTGGTGGATGAAACAAAGGCTCCACACGCTAATTGTGCTCCTCAGTGCCCCCGGATATGTCTTTCACATTTTGTGCAGTCTGTGACAGTAACAAGTGAATCTTACTAAACACATGACTCATTTCAGTTTTCAGTAACAACTAAGTTCATGAAGTAGCTGTGCAACAGGTGGGGCGTTTCTGCTTTGCTCTAATTGGCTCACATACAGGAAACAATGGCAACACATGTATGAATTGAAATTTGTGGTATTAAAACATGGTGGGTATTTTACAAAGCCTGATAAATATGTCTAACATTATTGTCATTGGTGCTTAGGATTTGGACCTCCAAAGCTCTTGTTTTTTGTTTTGTTTTTTTTTTTATTTGTTTTTTTTTTTTTTTACTACTGTTCTACTGTTTTTTGTAAGTCACATAAATGCAACTCTTATTTACCAGACAGTAGTCAGTAATTGTTAAATCAAAAGTCAACAAATTGAAGTAAATAGTTTCACAATGAAACAGATCATTTAATTAAAAATGCCTAAAATTAATCAGAAATGATTCCTCTTGTTTTAGTTGAACTCGATACCTACTTGAGCAGTTATCGCTACAGAAAGATGAGGTGCCCCATCTAGTGGCGAATTAGTTTAAATGCATACTGGGTGTTGAGGAGGGATTGCTTCAAGAGTAATTCCACCTTCTGACAAATGCTGATGTTTTGCTGTTTCTTTTGTGATTGTGTATGATTGTGGGACTCAAGACAAGTTTTTTTTTTTAGAAATGTTAAAAAGTGATTTAAGTTTCAAATAGTAATAACTTTTAGAAAAAGGTGAACACTACAACACAGGAGTTGAAGCACTAGAATTTGTATTTAGTTTCTCTTTTAGCATGGAGATCAGTCTTTAAAATTTATATGAATAAACCTGCAAAGTCTTCCCCTCAGAAAATTCCAGAGCGAGACAGAGGTAAAAAAAATATTGAAAGATAAGAGAGATAGATTGAAGCTTACTTCCTATGTACTTTCAATATTTTGAACAGGACGATGATAAAAAAAATTGATTGAGTTGACCTCTTTTGAACTCATGCCTATGCCGAGATGTGTTGTAGCTATTTGCCATCTGACATTTCGATTTTAAAAACCTTGAAAAGAAAATAACTACCTGATCTCCACTAAGGCCATGGACTTCACTGGTAAAGGAAAAGAAGTTTGTATAGGCCAGTTGAGATATGGACATGTTTGCACATGCCAAAAGGAACCGAGGAAAATCCATGTTAAGCAATCTTCATCTACAGCATATTTCTATCTGAGGTACAACACCAGTCCATAACCTACATATGAGCAGAAAGTATGTGTTAAGTTTTTATAAATTTAAGTTTTGAGGTGATTCATCTTGATCTAACGTAACAGTTTCTTTGTGTTTAGAGCACCTTTCATAAATTTATAGGATCAGTAACAACAAAACAAAACACTTTGAAAAAAAAGTTTGCTCGTCACTGTAACTGTCCACTTTTGTCCACACTTGGTCAGTCAGTGCCATCTCAACGTGCCCTACTTGGTCTTTGCAATGCCAAAAGCTATGATGATACTGCCCTCAAGTGGCAATACGAGGGAACAACCTGAGCCCCAAATGTAAATCAAGGTTCTCCTTATTTTTTACCAGTCCTATGACTTTTTTCTTTGACAGTTATTTACTGACATTTCTATACCCAATCACATTTCAATCAATAGATTTTGAGCATTAAAGAATCCACATGAGTGCAGGTAGGACAAGTAAGTCTTAAAAATGTTAATGTGATAATGTGTGAGCACTACATCAAACCTCACTGACCCGTACTGATCTGACTTCTGCTGAAAAAGGGTGTAGCTAGAAGACCTGCAGGATTCCATTCTTTGTCAGTCTTTTTGTTCAGATGCCATTACATTAAAATCGCTGTCATGTGCTAGATGCATCAGCATAACCTTTTCCTCCAGCTACTCTCACCATGTCAGTATGGGAGAGTAATGCTGTAGGTGATGTAAATCATTAACTGGATCCAACAGGCGTCGATTTGGATCGCTGATCAGCTTAGATCGCCCTCTCCCTCGGTGCACCGGTACATCATTAGGAGCTGTAGAGTTTCACAATGTTGTACATGACATCATAAGCGTGGACTTTATTGCAAAAGAAAGAAAAAAAGGCCAGGAAAAAGAAATTAAACAATTGTTGATTATTTTAATGTGAGGGGGGTGAACAGATACAGAAAATAGGTCTACTTAAAAATAACGATGTTGACTCACTGTGACATTTTTCTGATAATTCTTGAGGTAAAAAGGGAAACTTTTTGAATAAAGGAATTAAACTGGTTATGAAGCATTGTTGTAAAAACAAAAATCTGAACACATTTTTATTCACTGTGGTGAAAAAAGAGACGGGGGGGGCGGTGAAATATGACCAGTAAAAGTTAAAACAAAAGGTAATGATTAAAACTACTTTAACAGGACATGTTGGAGGAGCAGATGTCATCCAAAAAAGTTTTTTCAGTCTTTTCAAATCAACAATTCGTGAAAGACAACACTAAACACACCACTGTTTCTCCCTATCCCCTTTTTTCTCCCACCAAAGGAGTCCGGTGTCGGGGGAGGAGTTTGCGTTTAGACCCACAAAACTTTTGCGTGTGCGCGTGTTTTCGACGCCACGCCTCTGTACGTTTTTCGCCGCGCGTTGATATCATACCAAACTCATACCTGGCATTCCGCCTTTTTCTGTCAAACACGCTGATTTTCTCGCCGAGGAAATAATCGCAATTCTCGTGGGCAAATCTGCTGGAGAAAGTAAAGCAGACGGAGAGGAGTGAGCGGCAGTAACAGCGGGAGCAGGAGAGCCATTGTGGGGTGAGTGCGCTCTCTCATACTTCTTTGTTGTGTGCTGCAACTTTCATGCTGCAGCAGCTGCTTCGCTTCGTGCGTGCTTGAAGTTTTGGGATATTTGACATATTTCGCATTTTCCCGCTGCCGTTTTGCTGATTCAGAGCCTCGTGTGTTTAGCGGGAAGTTCCTCTTTTATTTACTCACCCTTAGTACTGTAATTACAAAGCCTTTCAGGCGTCTCTCGAACTTAGTGTGGAGTTTGTTGAGGTATTATTAGCCCGCAAGCTAACAAACTAGCATGCCAGCTCAAGCGTGTTATCAGCGGCTTGTGTGGACTACATCCACTGAAATAAAGAAAATAACACATCTTGTTGCGTGTAAAGTTGCCATTCGGAGTTTTGGCCACTTCTGTGCAAAGTTACTTGTACGTGGAGCTTTTTTCAAACGCTGGATCAAAGGCGGATTTTGCCAACTCACAGTTGGCTAAACGGCTTCCAACCGCTGAACATGATTTAATTTTTTCCCTCCGCATGCTAGCAGATGGGAGTCATTTCTCGTCATTGTCAAAGTGTCGCCAACATGTGAGACTGGTTTTACTGGTTCAACAGAAGTCAGAAGAGGAATGACACTTTTCTTAGACTCCACCACAACTAACGTTATAATGCTTTTAAAGTCGTTGTAAGATGTGACCTTCGGGTTTAAATGGAGCTCACTCAAGTGCTTCAAGCTTGATCGATTTACTGTCTAAAATCATCAAGGAGCTTAGATATGTAGTTAAGTCGTAGAAGACTAGTAATCAGAAGTAGCCATGGATGTCTTAAAGTACTGTGATGAAATCTAAAGTTAGCTAACTGAATCTGATGTCACTGCTGGTCCCACTGGAGTAGAAGGAAGCCCGTAATGTGCATGTGTCCTGACAGTGTTTGCTGAGCTCATAACTTTATTTAGCTCAATGCTTAACTGGCTCCTCACTGCTCAAAGCACCTGACCTTTTGGCCATTGGGAGCTACATTGAGACAAGCATATCCCTGCAGTGCATTAGGTCCTAAATTTGCATCACCTCTAAGCTGGTAAATGACAAAGCTGCAGCTGTGATGCCTCAGATTTGTGATTTGAGAAAGCCAAACTAGTTTGTCAGCAGTAACTTTATATATTACATTATAAATGTAATTCAAATGCAATCCAATGGATCTGCAATAAATGTTAGTTAATAGAAAGTGTGCATTTTGTGTAAAAACTTGGATAGGTCTTAATCAAACTCATAATGGAGGTCATAGTTTGTGTTGGCATTGTACTATACTGCATTATTGTTAAATGTGTATCAGATATTCTTTCCTCCTCATGTTCGGTTACATTTTGGGCTTGACAATACAGCCCCCTCAATAAAAAACAGTCTGTTTCAACACCACTGGAATCTAGCAATACAATATCTGAAACTGTTAACAAATTTGAATATTATCTTTGTTAAGTTAGACTTATAGGCAACATTGTTGTATTATATTATGTTGCGTTCGATTTAACAGGTTTACATAAGTGTCTACTGAGTGTACAATACACTATTCATTATGTCATCCTTTTAAACCCCAAAAAGGAAGTTCAGGTGTTTCAGCAAAACAAATACAGAATAAGTGTTTATTATCAAGTGTTTTTAATCAAGTTAACTGAAGTTATTTTCATTAAAATAATAGGAGCTAAAATTTGTAAATACAATTTAAAAAATTCCCCCAAATAAGCACTTTTTTTTCCCAAAAAGCCAATCACAGACAAAGAAATGTACACTATTCTGTCCCAAAGTAGTGGTACATAGTATTGTCTGAGCCTCTAGAATTTTGCAAATTATAACCATAACCCATCATCGCAGGTTATGACTCAAGTGTGGGCTTGAGCTTTAAGTACTTCAACCAAAGTGGGGTATTTCTGTCTCAGGTTGTTTCATTTGAAGGTTTTAAAATCCTGAATCCAGATCAATCTTTTTAAGAAAAACAAACATTTGACAGAGTTAGAGAAAGTAAAACATACTTTAATCATCTTGAGAAAATAAATGTACCCCCTCATTGTGAAATGCTGCAATGAAGTGATTTTACTCATGTTTTGGGTCAGTCATACCCCGGAAAAGTCAAACTCAACTTGCTAAAAACTCCTTGTATCATATGACTTAAAAAAGCCGAGAAGTATCAGGATGATTAAAAAAAAAACAACTAACTACTTTTTTGAGCTGCTAAAAATGCCCAGGGCATCTCTAGGAACCTCAAACAGAACATTAAGATTAATCAGATTCAGTCTGGATAAACAAACGTTTTCCCAGTTGCTGACTTCTCACACAGTAAAACTATCAAGACTGTCGTATCCCCCCACCTACCCCCACTTGTTCTTTTAGACTCTGCTCTTTCCTAACCATCTCACTAGGGCCTGTCTGATCTCTATGGCAACAGCACAGTCCCGTCAGCAGTGATTGAAACTGGGAAGGAGAGTTTGTCCAATAAGCCCACCACAGCAGGAAAAGCTCTGCGACCACACTGATCCTCTGTGGTTATTCTGTGGCAGGGACCATGTTAGCCACACTCTGGAAAACATTACACACCAGGCAGCATTCATGTTGCATATGTGTGCCTGTCTTTGAGGAGACTTGGAGCATCCTCAATAATAACAAAAGAATGTGTAATTTCCTCATGTGGTCCATGCAGGCAAAGTCGCAGGCTTCTGGGAAGTTCATATGGCGCAAGTACTGCCTTTTAAACTAGCTTCTCAAGGACGATTAGCTAAAGAAAATGACTAACTATGGCCAATTTGTCTTCCATCATCTTTCATTTATTAGTCTAACCCTAATAGCTAGACCAACTGGTGGTGTTTCCACTGACCTTGGCCAGTGTCTTTATACATTTACAAGTCCTTAATGTTTTGCCATTTTTCTTGTCAGGTCTTTAACCCTGAATGCCAGGGCTATTAATACACCATGCACCCATGGAAGCTGTAAACAACTTCACATGAATCTGATCTTGCTCTTGGTGAAGTGTGAAGACATTTGGAGCTCAAAACATTTGTCACTGATCTCAAGTGATCACATTCTGTTTTATTTATGCTTTATACAGCAACCCAACTTTTTTGAATAGTACTTCTACTTTTTTTCTATGGTTTTAGTTTTATATCTCTGATTCCTAAAAGGATCAGGATGCTCTGGTTAGCATAAATTGAACAAGATGTGATTATTTGCTGATGCTAAATGAAATACATTCAATTAAAAACAGTGCTAGTAACAAGTAACAGAAAGTTTGGGACAGAGGCAATAACAGACTGCAATGTAAAAGAAAAGAAGAAGAAGAAGAAGAAAAAACACCTCTTTGTAGCACAGCACAGATAAACAGGTTAACTGGTAACAGGTGATGGTAGCATGACTGGATATGAAAGGGGCATCCTCTCAAGGCTTGATCGTTTACAGACAAAGATGGTACGAGGT
The DNA here is from genome assembly GCA_029783805.1 of Acanthurus tennentii. Classification (NCBI taxonomy): domain Eukaryota; kingdom Metazoa; phylum Chordata; class Actinopteri; order Acanthuriformes; family Acanthuridae; genus Acanthurus; species Acanthurus tennentii. The sequence continues at coordinate 14,249,701 of JAPZDZ010000002.1, read as the reverse complement.
TCACCACTTTTTGAAACATGATTGTATAATGGATATTACCACTCAGGCTCGGGAATACTTTATAATACCATTGTCAGTAAACACATTTTGTTTGCATGATTGCATTCTGTTTCTGATTATATTTTATACAGTGTCCCAACTTTTTGGAATTGGGGTTGTGAATCAAACCACTGTTCATGACTTAATCACATGTGTGGTTCATGCTGAAACAGCAATCAAATTTTGCATCCTCCCATCCTGTGCACTGCATAGGGCCTCTTTCTCCACTTCTTTCACTTCAGAATTACAGATTTAAAGTTGTCTACTTTAAGAGTTAAAAGCATGAGATTGATTTTTTGTTAATGGGGATTTTTTTTTCCCTTGTTACCAAATTAAAGAAACAAGATAGATCTTTAAGCTCCCTCTGTTGTGGGCAGTTGCTTGTGCTGGTTAGTCTAAGAGATAGAAAATTTCTTTTACCACAAAAATTTCTGTTGTTTATTATTACCCATACACAGACTATAAACTTGGGAGGTTTGTGTATGTTGATTTAATCAATGATTTAAAGCTGCACTCTGTTTTCAAAACATCCAGGAGACAGCTGCATTAATTTCTTTAATCCACTCTGATTGCACAGCCTTTTGGTTTCAATTCATCAGCTATCAAAACAAATACTGCTCTTTGCTCTCACATGGTAGATATTTTGGTGTAATGCTTTCTTTAATGTGGAAGAAAATACAGAACTTAAGCCAATGCTGTGTAGGAAGACATTTCGCCATATTGTCCGTGTTTCCACACTTGCCTGAAATTGTATTTTTACAAACACCATAACTAGCTCCGCTGTCATCTTCTTCATAAACAGACTCTGTGCTTGAGACTGTTTTTCCCTCAACGCCAAGACACCTTCTAGTTGCCAGATTCTGCTAGCTTATGCACAAGTTTGACATTATTGCTTTGCAATTCACAACTCTGAGGAAAGCAAGTCACCCTCTATAAAAGGAATCGCTCATGCTCATTAGCATACCATGGAGATGGATCAGACATTTTAGAACTGGTTCTCAACTAGAGCTGGACATGGATTTCCATCCCTATCTTTGGGATTTGCAATGTTTAAAGTTTCTTTTAATGATCCATAATAAAATTTACCTTGAGTACTATTGATTTATTATTGCTACAAGCAATAATAAAAAAAATCAAAGGAATTCCTTACTTGGACATATGTCTAGTTAACAGAGCTGTTGTTACCTGTTTTCCAATATCTTGCCTCTAGACTTGAGGCTGATGATAGTGGCTCTGGATTCTGTGACATGAACACTCTATCAGTGTTAATCTTGATGGAGTCACATTATCCAAAGGCATTTGTTCATCCTCACTATAAAAGCCTTTACTCTTGTAACGGTAAAGTGAAAATATGCAAACTGAATTCATAGAGTTTTTTTTGTCCTGTGTTTCAGTCGTGTTGTGGCCGGAGCCGTCATCATTGCGTCGGAGTGGAGTTGCCGTGGCAGCCCTGATGGGGCGCAGGAGGAGGGCGGCGATGGAGAAGGACTGGCTGACGGGGCAGACCGTGGATTGGACGGCGACCCCGAGGGTGTGTGGAGTCCAGATATTGAGCAGAGCTTTCAAGAAGCTCTGGCCATCTATCCCCCCTGCGGCAGGAGGAAGATTATACTCTCAGATGAGGGGAAGATGTATGGTGAGGAACTGCAAATTTCTGTCCTAGCGTAATGATTGTCATCCATCCGTCCATCCACTCATGTCCCTCCTCCAGTCTGAAATTCAAGGCAATCATTAGGTTTCCATTGTTTTATTACATATATGCTAAATTTCATTACATGAAACGACAAAATAAAAATACAGCCTATCACCCTGTCTTGCTTAAAGAATTTTACCAAACATTTTTTGTTTTAAACCACAAACAGACACATTTAGATCATTATCGTACTAATATGGAATTTTAAGAAAATCACCACATTTATTTATTTTTAAACAACTCAAGTCTACTGTATTGCTTTTTTTGGGGGGGGGGTATTATTATTTTTTTTTTTACAACGATGTCCAGCTCACTTTAAAACGACCATACACTGTTGGTTAAACATTGCACAGGTGTCACTGGTAAATGAAATTGGCAATGAAATCTACAAGTTGTGAAGCTGCTTTTCATTGCAAACAAAAGTGTTTTACAGCCCAAACATAAATTAAGAAGTAGCTGTGGATGGAAACAATCAGTTGAGAATTTGTGTCATAATTTTTAGGTTTTGTTTTTGCTTTTTACTTTTCTTTTCACTGCTGAAGTAGTTATCTCTTGCATGCAGTTTTGGACTCAGTGAGTTATTTATGGCTCAATGTTTATACCTTTTAGTGTGTTGAGATGATCTGCTTGCTGGTATTTTGGGAGTGGGCTATTTAGTGCTGAGGTCAAAGGGCAGCCAGCTCTAACAGGGTCAAAGGATGGAGCAGGTTGACATTTCAGGTCTTGTCAGGGTGAAGAAGCGCTTGATTCATGCTCATTCTCCAGGGAATTGATTACTTTAAGACTGTATCAAATCGCTCTATGGAGCTACATAACCAGTAGTGTTCTTTTTTTCATTAGGATCTGTTTGGGATGATGTCTGCAAGTAGGGCTTAGTTGTATTATGACTATTTCTTTCTACCTTATTGAAGTCTTGGCTTGGGCCCAACAATCCCATTTTTTTCCTCTTCTTCTTTTTTTTTTAATTGGCTGAGGCTTTGCATTCCCGTCTGCGGCAGCCCGTTTCAAGCTCTTGTGTATGTGTGAGTGTTGTGAGGAGAAACTGGATAAGTGATCCCATGCGACAGAAAGGGAAAGTTTGTTTCAACATAGCGGCCTTTTCTCCTTATGTGGAAGTGTGGGCTCACTGTGTTGACCACCCCCACTTCCGTCTCAAACAAGGATAGTCACACACTTTCACACATTGGAAAGTTACACTGACACTTAAAACATAATACCCATGTTCACCTTAATCAACTAGTGCCTGTAGGACACCACTTCTAAACTTTTGAGTCACTGCTTGTTAATACAAATTTGTTAGAAACTTTAGAATATCTGGATTATTGTATACTATGAATGCACCTTCTTATCATGTATATAGCCACTAATAGCATAACTGTTTTTATGCACACTTTGAGTAATGTAGAAGGTGCTGCAGACATGGTCTTTAATTGACAGATTTTACAGATATATGAACTAAAGTCCTTTTCAAACTGGCGATCACCCGGTAAAATTGTTAGAGCATTTAAGGATTACAGTTTGTTTCTAGAAGTGGCTCATGTGGATAAGTGCGGATATTGCAGTCAAGCAGTTGGAACCATTTCAGTGCCTTTTTCACTTAACCAATCAGTCAAGGTCAGGAAATTGGTTCACAAAGTTTAGCCGTTAAAACCGGGAAAAGACAACATTCAGACTGACTTAATAATATGCTAAATCAAATTAATCTCAAGTCAAATAAGAATTTAGCTTTTCCTGCTAAACGAGCCCAGTTGTAATCAAAGACCAGTTTGTGTGCAGTCTTTGCTCTCACTCATGTTTTCTGCCATGCCATTACCCTGGATTATAATTTTAAGCATTTATTTATTAATAAGAATGATTAGCAGACAGATCACTTACTCATGTACTCACAAGTCACACAGAGACTACTTTTTTATTGATACATTAGTTCCATGTTAATAAGTACTAGTTGTTAAGACTGTACCGGAGAGTTGTTGTTTGAGCATATTTTGATATTTCTTATTAAATCTATTTTAGGCTGAAGTCAGTGTTTAGTGGTACTTTGTAGATGTCTGCATCACCTTGCAAGAAATTCAAAATTGATCATCTCCACTACAAACATGTGGGATTTTGGTATTGTGCAACTGCAGTTAACATTTGATGACAATTTAATGGTAATCATACCTTCAGCCAGGACCTTTTGAATTTACTAGAATTCAACAACACACACTCCTGACAAAAACTTGAATCTATGAGTTTCAGAAAAGCTGTTGGTGTATGGGTGTCCTTGTAAAGCTGTACAACTATGCTGTAGTTGAGAAGTAAAAAGTTACTACCCCAAGTGTGCTTTAAGATTCACAAGTAACTTATGTGATCATATATAGGGTCAAAGCATGAAGGTCTTTACATTTACACCTCATCTGCCATATCACCATAGCATATTGATGGATATGTTATTCTGTCAAAATTGTATGTAAAATACTGAATATCTTGACTAAAATGATCATGTTAGAGCTAACACATATTCATAACTAATTCCCAATTTACTCTTCTGTTGAATCTGTGTTTTCACCTCTGTGTCTATTCTGCAGCCATCAAGGATCTAATCTGCTCTGCAGATCAGTAATCATCAGTGTTTTAAGCTCATGTAAATTAAATAAATAGTTTTGATAGTTATGTTTGAAAGAACAGTAAAAGTCTTAAGGTTATTAAATTAAATTGTTTTGTGAATATTAATTTTCTTGAGGTCAGGTGTTCATTTATAGATGAGTCAAGTCAAAGACAGTGTTGCTGTGAAAATTAAATTTGATGTGGAAGAGATCAGGTATAAATAATGATCTAAATATTTACAAATGAAACATCCATGTATTGTAAATATTTAGATCATTATTTATACCTGATCTCTTCCACATCAAAATAAAATAAAAAAGTAAATCAATAATTATCATGTTGTGACAGCCCCAGCATCTTCACACCCTTCTGTGAGGTCAGACTTCATTGATTTCAAATGAATGATTCCTAAAATTTAAAAATTACCTTGCACATTAAGTTAAATTCAAGTTTGTTTTACTACTCTGCATTGTGCTTTATCTCTCTTTCTTGTTTATCTTAACTGTTCACTTACTAGTAGATTGGTGAACACTTAATTTATGTGACAGATGGAGGAGAAACTGAGATACATTTATATGAAATGATGTGATTTTTGCAAAGGGATGGTTATTTTGAAACCAAAGTAACTCAATCTTGTGATTTATTGCCATGTTTTTCTAACTTACCTTCCCGCTGTCCTTGTGTAAAGTATTAAATTACACACATTACAACAAATAGTAATACTTTTGATGGAAGGGGGTTCGGCATTATATGGAGTACTAGCAGGCTTCAGGAAAGTGCATGTGTCCTGTTTTGGGAATTGGCAGAGACTGCTGGTCTGAGTCAGCCCCTCCTGTTGATTTTGGGGAATTCTGGTAACTCCACAGAACTGACGTGACTCACCCTGATATGACCTAAGTACCTACAGCATCACACCATTTCCCAGAAAGAAGGATGGTGATGAGGATGATGAGGATGATGATGATGTTGTGGTGCATGTGTATATGTGATTTAATGATTACAGCTGTGGAATCAGTTGTTAAAGTTTTATCTGGTCAGCTTTATCTTTAGCTTCTCTGTAATTCTCACATCTGCAGAGTGAATAGTGAGTTGCTCAGCACCCACTATTAGAGACAAGCAGATCATCAGATTTGGTTTGGAGATTGAAGAGAAAAAAAGAAGAAAGAGCTGACCAGGCAGCTTGAAGTGACCACATTTCTCCTCCCGTTTCTCTTTTTCCATGTATTCCCAGCACTTGTACTTCTACTTTGGAGCTCTGACATCAAACAAGGCCAAATCTGACTCCAAATGAACACATGGGCTCCTTAAGAGAGTATCATATAGTCAAAGAAATTGAAAGCTTGATAGTAAATGCAATTGTGTGACTGGAAATGCAGGAGCAAACTAATGACGTTTAGTCTTGTTAGAGGCTCCTCATCTTATCACATACACGCAAAAAGGGCAGTTGCATTAAAATTTTAATACTGTGGCTTTATCCAGAATGCCTAAAAATCATTAATGTCATTGTGACCCCTAGCTGAAAAACATGAAGGACTCTTAACCCCGCCAGGTGTGTTATGATTTTGTATAAGAGGATTAACATTGTAAGATATAAACTAGAAGAGAGACCATGTGGTTTGCTGACTTGCAGGAGACTTCAGACAAAGCACTGATTAAGTTTGGCTTAAAGCTGAATTTAAGGCATCTGCTGTTGCTTTTCGTATTTGATCCTCCTATTTATTTCATTGAAAAATCAAAAATTCTGAATGAGTCACAGACAAAATCCAAGGAGAGACCTTTCTGCATGCATTTGATCATATCTGAATGTATCCAAACAGTGTCATCATACATCAACATCAGGCATTGTGTTATTTGGTCCAGAAGTGTGCCTCTCATGATTTTCAGTGGGATTTTTTCTGTCAGCAAAATGGTTACTGCGTATTCACATAATATTGCACAATTCTATCTATTTTTAGATTGTCTTACAAAATGATAGGATCCTACAGGCCTCAAGGCCTAAGATAACTATTACAGAAAAGGAAAGCACTTGCTTCTGGCTGGGTGTTCTGTTATAATTGAGTGGCTGGTCAGTGGCATTTAGGAAAATGCTGAAACTCTGTCTACTTATAGAGTATATCTGTTGACTATAGTGGGTGAAGTTAAGTGACCTTAGTCCAAGCAGGTTATACCAGCCCTGTCAGCTTCTTACTTTCTGATATCATAGCAATGCACACTGTGTTGGGCATCATCACCATTAAGATGGTAGAAAATGTCCTTTGCGTCTTGAATTGATGGATGTATTAAAGGAGTTTTTAAGAAAGCGTCTTATTCTATCTTATTATACTTGCTTAGAGGATAGACTGGGCTTGCACACACTTGGTTTTTGACCCAAAGAACCCCCTGGCATTCCACATGCACAAATGTGATTTAAAATAATTAAATATTTTGGCCTCCTTTTATTGGGTTTAATGGTTTAAATTCTATTAATGTAATAAATAATTTGGGGAGGTACATGAAGTTCCAAAAAATGAATCAACTGTTTTTCAGCTGCCCTTTTTCTTTTTTTAGATAGTTTTGTATGGAAAGAATGATCTTGGGGCATGTGTGTCATATGATTAGGCAGAAGTTAAAGTACCCTATGCAGCCATCTCTCTCAAATTAAAGGCCCATCTCCATCCCTGCAGGTTAGGTCGAGGTTAGGTCTAGGTTAGGTTAGGTCCCACATTTTCTATTAATTTTATCTATTGCTTTCTCAACTGTAGGTCGAAATGAGCTGATAGCTCGTTATATCAAGCTACGAACAGGGAAGACGCGCACACGCAAACAGGTAAGCACAGATGCAATTCAAGACTACATTCATGTGTTTTTTGTGTAACATGGATTGCCAGACGCCTCTCAACTACTCCTGATGTTTTTTTTTTCTTCATCAGTTCTGTCGTATTATGCTCAATCATTGTCAAAAAGATCATTAATGCACGTTGGCTATTTAATATTGCTAAATTGTCCTGTGAATGTGTGTTTTTTCATTGGGGTAACCCTGGTCCCATAGGTGTCTAGTCACATTCAGGTTCTGGCACGTAAGAGGGTACGAGAATACCAGACCAGCATTAAGGTGGGTGCTGGCTAAATCAACTCTCTGCTCCGTCTATAGTCACATCCCCTCTTCTCCTTTCCTTTTTCCTCCCATTCTCTTTTCTTCCATCCTGTCTTTTGTCAGGTCTCTAGTCACCTTCAAGTCTTGGCCAAGAGAAAGTCGCGTGAAATTCAGTCTAAGCTCAAGGTACACATGCTCACTGACCTAACTATGCTAGCTGCTTTGCTCTGCATGTATCCCAAATCCATCTTAACCCATTGATTCACCATAGATATCTTTGGCAGATTTATGGTTTTCTGTTAGAGATTTGCTGGACATATAAAAATGTTGTAGTGTCATGACTACAGAGACTATGTGGGGCTTGCAAGATCAGAGTCATTTTGTAATAACAGATGACATATTCATATAGCGTCGTATTGGTATCAGAGGCAGGATCACCGAAACACCTTGATGGAGAAGTATACAACAGCTTACAGTAGATGCGTATGTGAGGGCGCTTGGATGATGTTGATGGCTGTGGGAACCTGGAATAACAGGCTCATGCTTTGCAAAACATTTCATTTGTTTACTTGTATGGTTAATTGTGTGACTCACTCGTTTGCTTTCTGTCCATATTTGATGTGTTCTGGCAGTGCTCGGTGTAAAAGCCAGATGTTTCAAATGTGCTTGTGTATCCTAATATTTGGGAAAGAGGTTTTTGTTTTTATGCATGGCAGTAATGTTGATCACTTAGTTCATGAGGCATGTGGCCTTGGACAGATAATTGCATGAGATTCAGTAGCAGTTTTGGTTAAACCAAGCATGTGCATGGCTTTAGTAAATGACATTATTGCTTACATACACACATGCATTGAGGGACATTTTAAAGTGCCCAAATGATGAATTTCAGTTTTCTCTTTTAAATCACTTCTGATTTCCTTGTTCTCTCCTTTTTATATCTGTCCTGTTTATGCTGTTTCTTGTGGTTCTACCTTGTCCTGTAATAAAGGTTCTGTGACATTGTTTTGCAACAAAGGCATTTAACTTGGTGCTCTCTAATACACATTTGGGAAGTAGCCAGTATATTTCCTGGTATAAACACTAGCACTAAGTCCTAAGACAGTTTTTTTTTAGCTTAGCGTGACTGTGTTTGTAGCTTGGGTTGGGGTGGAGTCACAAGCGGTGTGTGTCTCCTCATTGCCTAAAAGTGAATGTGTGACCTGCTTTTATTTTTAATGTACTGAAGTTAATCAATAATGTGTCTTCTTTGCCATAGGCCATGAACTTGGTAAGTTTTGGTTATACAACTAAAGTTTTCTGCTTCAGGCTTTGTGCTCTGTGGTCGGCGTCACATTACTTGCTAGTCCACAATGCAGTTCCCCTGCCAGACTCCAAAATCCTGCTCATTGCTCTTTTGTTTTTAGTGGCTTTAGTTAAATGCTGGTGATGACTCCAGTTAGCTCTCCTAGCCTGCTAGCTTGGTGCGCTTCCTGCTTTGGCATCCCCTATATTTGCTTTGCACTCCGTCCTGTCTTCCCTCATAGTTACTGCATCCTTCTGAATTACTCTATAATATATTGGGTGGCTTGCTGTCTAAACTGGCCTTGAAGGTTGGCTGACTGAAAGGTTTGCTTCACTCTTTTTACAACAGTCCAGATTGAGCATTATCATTGTGTATTGCTTTATCTTTCTCCTTTAGGACCAGGTATCCAAAGACAAGGCACTGCAGACAGTAGCCAACCTCTCATCAGCTCAAATTGTGTCTGCCAGTGTAATGAAACCCCAAACTCCGTTCCCTCCACCTGTCAGAGTGAGACACAAACACACAGACACGCATACACTCATCTGTTTTTTTCTACCCCTCAGGGTAAAAGTCAGAGTAATACTACCTGCTCTGTTTCTCCTTCTCTCTTTGTTTAGTTTTGGCCCGGCCCTATGCCAGGTCAGCCTGGACATTCTCAGGAGTAAGTATCACTGGCAATTTGTTTGTTTAAAATTGGAGAAGGTCTTATTTTGAAGCTGGTGCAGCCCCTCATTTTTTGGGTTCATGCTCTTTTTTACAGCATCAAACCCTTTGCACAGACACCGTACACTGCACTACCAGCCCCTGTCCCTGCACCTATCAGTAAGTGCGAACACATACTCACTGATTTGAGTGAGTTCAGCTGTGTTTTTCGTCATGGTCATTGTGTTTTTCGTTATTTAAATGTGTGCAGGTTATGAGCCCCTGCCTCCCCCACGCCCTGCAGCTATAGCAGCTCCAGTATGGCAGGACAGAACCATCGCCTCTGCAAAACTACGGCTTCTCGAGTACTCTGCTTTTCTAGAGACACAGAGAGACAGAGAGACGGTACAGACATCCACACATGCATGATACATAACACTGTAAAATTTTTATCAAAAACCAAATCTATCTTCTTTGTCATATCGCCTCTCCTTTCTTCCTTCAGTATAAACACCTTTTCGTACACATTGGCCCATCAAACCCGGGCTACAATGACCCTGTGCTGGAGTCCATAGATGTGAGGCAGATTTATGACAAGTTCTCTGAGAAGAAAGGAGGCCTGAAGGAGCTGTATGAAAAAGGGCCGCACAACGCATTCTTCCTCGTCAAGTTCTGGGTCAGTACACAGAACCAGTGTTACCCCTTACTATTTTGTTGTTGTTGTTTTCTGAGGGCTGGAAACTAAGTAGGTGTTATGTATTACAAAGGTAAGTGTACAGTTTGAGGTTATAACTTGCTTCACCACATGGGGGAAGCAGAGTCAACTGTACACTTGCACTTGGAGTTTATACATGAAATGACTTCTGATGTGTGGTTAAGAGTATTCTATTTAAAAGGGAAAGACAAAGTTTCAGGTTAATAAGCAAATGGTATTTACATTCAGTGTTATTCACCAGAACACAGTGTTTGTATCTCTGAAGTCTGTCGTTGAATTGATTTTTTTTTTTTTTTTTTTTCTACATAAACATTTGGAAGGCTGAGTTGAATTAAAAAGTGTTAGAAATTCTGCCACCAGGCACTGGTGAAATGTATGTGGCAATTGTCAGTTTTCTTGAGCACTATGAGCTGGGCTAGATGCTGTTGTGCCCAAATGGTGCCACAATTGTCAAAAAATTCTGTGTGGAACTTAATCAAAAAACTAAACGGATATGAGGTGCAGTGCAAACACTGCCAGGTAAAGCTAGCAATTAAAAGAAAAATTGCAACAGGATATGGCTAGCTTTTGTCCCCATACAATTAAGTTGGGACGGAAGAAGCGCAGAGGAAACAACAGCCCTGATTTAAGGTAATTAAAACCATGCTTCTCATTAGCCTGGTTGACAACAAGTGCTTTTTCCAAATGTAGTGGCATTTCATAAGTCTGAGTCCAAAAATTGTAACACTGAATAGGCCTCTGTGTCTCTCTTTCTCTGTGCATGTGCGCAAGGGAACGGAGTTGGAAACTTCAAAAATTAATTGAACAGTTGCCAGTGAACATTGAATAATACTTTTCCTCGAAATGATCATGCATGTGTGTCAATGCGCTTGCACAAGACAAACTTAACAGGGGTCCTTTCATAGAAACAACAGCTCAGTGCTGCTAAATTGCAAAAACCTCACAGGAAATGTTACATTTTGTATTCTGACAGACAAAGAAATGGTCCTTCACCTTTAGCCTTGATAAGCACATGTAATGTGTCTTGCTGATTGAGAGTCACATGAGAATTGGGATATTGGCATGAAAAGTCACAGTTAGTAGCCCTGACCCCAACATGTGCTGGACAACATACAGAAAAGACTGATGTTTGTGTCTTCGGTTATTGCTTCCTCTCATTTTCCTCTACTTTTCACAGCACTCTCAGTCCATCTTTTTACATTTTTTCAGGCTGACCTGAGCAGTGACATTGAGGAGGGTTCTGGAGTTTTCTACGGAGTAAGCAGCCAGTATAGTGGAACAGAAAATATCACCATCAGTGTCTCAACCAAGGTCTGCTCTTTTGGAAAACAGGTGGTAGAGAAGGTTGAGGTGAGAAGAAAATACACTTTTTATGTGCTTAAAAGATTTCATTTTAAACCATTCCCTGTGGTTAAACTGTGATGTGCATGTGTGGATTTCTCCCATTCAGACTGAATATGCACATATGGAAGGGGGAAAGTATGTCTTCCGCATCCATCGTTCGCCCATGTGCGAATATATGATCAACTTCATTCACAAGCTCAAACATCTGCCAGAGAAATACATGATGAACAGCGTACTGGAGAACTTTACCATCCTACAGGTATGTGTGGGGGTCTTTGCAACTGTACTCATGTTTTTACTTGTTTATGTGTTTTAGTTTAAAACCCTGACATCCACAATATTTTCCTCTTTTTAGGTTGTATCCAACAGAGAAACTCAGGAGACTCTGCTGTGCATCGCCTTTGTGTTTGAAGTGTCCACTAGTGAACATGGAGCACAATACCACGTTTATCGACTAGTGAACGACTAGCAGCACGTTTCATGCGTGCAGAGACTCTCCACAGACTTTTTGATACATGAGGCATAAACACTATATCCAGCTCAAAACACACACTACCACTCTGCTTCTCTAAACACACACTTGTTTTAACAGACCAACAGTCACACTTTCATCACACCTGCTGTTTAACATGTATGCATTTCCATCGATCTATGTACACACTTCAACAACGACAGTATCACATGACTAAAAAGCTGTGTTTCTCAAACTAGAGGGCAGGCCTCCTTGAAGGGTCATGGATGACCAGGGGAAAAATATGGAGTAAACATGAGTTAAATGAACGGTATTCATGCAGGGAAAAATAAATAAGAGTTTGTTGATGCTTTCATGCTGACTTTCATTTCACCCCAAATTCAATTTGAATTATTTTAATATTAGTTGCTTCCCTTTCATGTAAATGGTTAAAAAATTGTGGGGTGGAAGTTGTGAATTTTATTTGGCTTCTGAAGGGGGGCATGCCAAAAAAAGTTTGAGAACCACTGACTTGGAAAATGAAATTCAGTTTTATAGATGTAAATCTACGGATGGCAGAAATTTTGCCATATTTGTCAATTAGTGTTGTGATATAATGATTCAGTCACTGAAATGGCTCGGCATCTAAAAACTGAACTACACATCAGACAATGTCAAGCTCTTCTTTTTAATTTGAAGATTAAATTTACTGACATAAGTATGATTCTAAAAAATCACTAAAAAGGAAACCAGTAAAGGGCTAAAAGGCATTTCATAAAGTTTAATATGTGATATTTGTCCATAACGTGCATCATATGAAGTGAGTAATATCAGTTCCAGGTATTTGCTCCAAGCATGTGCATTAATGTCATAGGTGTGACGGATGTGAGACAAGTTTGAAAATAGGCTATAAAACATCATGTAATCAGTGTTAATTTAACTGTCCCAATGACTATTTCCTCTACAGTTTGTACTGTCTGTATGGTAAGAACTGACAGAGCCTGTTATGGTGTCTCCTCTTTCAATGCATATTGTGGAATTAGAGCTCCACTACTACTACTGTAAAGGTCCAGTGTGTAAGATTTAGGAGGATGTACTGACAGGGATTTAATAAAATAATAATTGTATTTTCATTAGCAAATAATCACCTGAAGATAATAACAGCTGTGTTTTTATTACTTAAGAATGAGCCCTTTATATCTACAGAGAGACACTGTCCTCTTTGGTTGTTTTTACCGTAGCCCAGAGTGGAGAAACTGAACACTTGCTATAGAAAGGGCCTTTTGTTTTTTAAAAGAATATTATTTGTCAGTTGTTAAAGAAAACGATACACTCTCCCTCATGCACGGAAGGGTGAGAAATGTGTATTCGGGTGGTTTCAATCTGTAATCTCCCCATTAGATGTCACCAAATCCTGCACACTGGACCTTTAATTAACACTCTTGAGGATCACAACGACAGTATGAAAGCACCTCTTCTCAGAATATAATGCACTACATTTGAAGAAGCATTTACATTAGAGAAGCTGTGTCTAAGTGTTAAAAGAGCCATTGATTTAAGTGCATTTGTTTTGTAAAGGTTTCCAATGGTACATGGGTTGGAGGAAAGATCTTTTAATCTAATCTCAAGGAGGATCCTAAGTTTTGCTCACCTGTGTTTAGAAACAAAACAGTTCACAACCAGTTTCAGATTCAGTTTACACTCTGGTGTCAGCAGCATTTTTAAAAGAAAGAAGCATCTCTACTGTTAATTGACACAATACTGTTTTTTACTTAGACTGAGTGGGCTTGCTGCAGTATTTCTACCTCCACGTGAGTTGGGATAAGAATGTGCTTTGGTTCATAAAGCCTTAACCTGAGGAGCACTGATGTATAGGATGTGTACACTACACTTGTAATGGTACAGTTTTTAAGCCAAAACAAGGTAAATGGACTTGTTTTTTTGTTAAGATGAACTTTCTCTTCTGTTTTTTACCAGCACAGCTAGAAGTGTTACTCCAAACGTATATGGTGGGTGTTTCAGTTGTATCTTTTTTAATGTATGCAATGTTGTATGGTACAGACCACACTAAGGTCACCCACAGTGCACTGGGGTAGATATTTGCCTGATAACACTATTGAATTATCCAGCTTACACTTGCTTTTTTGTTTTCTCTTGTTCTGTGTAATAATTTTGGTTTCTGGTACATGTGGATACCAGCATTTTTTTCATAAGTAATGTTATTTGACTCTATCACACCCTCTCATGGCAGGATCATCTTTAACCATGTAGACAATGACTAAGAATTATCTTGTTCATAAGAGGCAAGTGGTTCAGTTTTAAATAACCATATTCACTGTGTGGTCAGCCAAAATTGTTATTCCTTATTTTTTCCTGTCTGTTTCCTCTTATTGGTTGTGCCTCATCACTCCTTTGGTCAAGTATGCTCAGTGAATTAAATCTGTGCCTTTACACTGTGCCAATAAAGTCACATAGTGTTAGAATTGTGTAGCCTACAGATTCTTCATATTAAGTCTAAGTCAGCCGTTCAACCCTAGTTAAGGTCCTCAATGCTTGAGTATAAAATGCAATTACTAAGGTTTCCTTCCATAACAGGTTCAAGTGGTAGTACAATAAGTACACTGAAGTATTTTTTTAATCAATTTACAGGATTTAAGAGTGTAAAAAGTTTCTGCTCCTTCAAATAATGTTTTGGTGTTTTTTTAAAATGTTGTTTTTCATTGATTGGGCACCACTGGTTAAGTCAAAAAGATATCCAGGACCAGTCCAAACAGGAAACTTCCGGCATGAGGTGTCAGAGGTGTGAATAAGAAAAATTAATGATGGATCAATTCCATTCAGCTGCATCAGTTTTAAGTCTTTTCCACAAGTATGAGGATATTGGAAATGTGGGCTTTTTCATGCCATATTCAAAAAATGCAGAGTTGATATGTAGAGTGAGTTTCAGTTTGGAATGATAGATCATGTGGCATTGTTATATGTTTGACATTAGTGTGTGTTTTTTCTGATTACATATTACATGACAATATCACGTGTGTGCTAACATTGCTAACAGGACTTTTTATGTGTTTGCAAGTACATGCCCAGTAACTTTTTTTTATATTGAGGAACAGAGGCATTAGAACAAGCTACATAGGTGCTATATAATCCAGACTCTGACACAACCTAGTCCCAGTTGTAGGTTTTGTACCTGCTGTTTTTCAGACCCCTGATTGGTCAAAATGGTTTCAGGATTATGGCAAAATCACTGCTATTTGACATGTGTTTCAACTGTGTTTAGAATTTTGGTTGAGTTTATAGGATTTTTTTTTAATAATTAAGTTTTTTTTTTAAATCCTTCCATGAGTAGACAAGGCTTTGGAGCCCTCACCCATAGTTTTTATGTTTTGTGCTGTGACAAGTCAAATGTGTTCTGTGAAAAACTTTTTCCTGTTTTTAAGGCCAATGTCCACTTTCTGTCTTCAGAATTGGAGCTCCACAGTGTTACAGCCAACTTGACAGTTCTAATTTTGTTTTGGCTGATATAAACTCTCACTGTATCTCAGGTTTATGTCACAGAGCTTGCAGTTCTCATTTAATCTGCTAGATGGTGCTATCACCTTAATTTACAGTAGTCATTGAAGTAAACATAGGAGCATGCTGTGATGCAAACCTGCCATGTAAGGGCTTTACCTTCTCCTAATGCTTGATGCATCCAGTCATTGTGCCTCTTTAAAACACACACATACATTCTTGTTCTTCCCTCCTTGACTTACATAACCTCATCTGTATCACAATCATGCTACAGTTACATGTTCGTACAGGTGTAGATCTTTGTTTGTTCTCATAAAATCAAACAATGCTATTTACATAATAATTCATAAAGTTTTAAGAAAGAAATAACAGACATATCAGAAGTGTCAAACAAAATTTTACAGATTAGTGTGTTTTCATTTTTGATGTTTTGGAGAAAGTTACTAGGAGTATTCCATAAAGCACATCAATGTTCCACAAAAATGTTGGTTGAAATTTATCACCAAGAACAAAGCTGCTGCCATCTTGTCAGTCCAGGTTACAGAGAATGTATGTACTATTGTAAATTTAATATTCAGTCACATGTCATACCTATGCCACAACACATGCTGTGCAGTGAGGGTGTGTCAGCCTGTTAATCCGCCTGATAGCTAAAACTTTCTCAGGATCTTTTAAATATCATATGTACACAATGGCACATCACATATCTGTTTGCAGGTTTCTTAGACAAGGGCAGCTGCAACATATGTTCAATGTACAAGTGTGAGTGATAGTGTACGTAAAGGGGGACTTTTATAATCCTGGTGTGACAATGCAAACATTTTGTTTACATCTAATCTCGTAGATGGTGATAATGCTCACCCTTTGAAATCTTTTACTTGGGTTTTGAAGTGTTTTACGCACCGAGAGAATTACTGTCTCTGAACATAAAATAAGCTTGCCTGCAGAGGAAATGTAGCAAAGCTTTGGAGTGACATTTGGTTTCACTGAATGTTCTGACCGTAAAAGTGACATGGTTATTAACAGGCTGTTGACATATTTTTGCTCTTTTGCTGGCAGACATTAGTCAGATTGATAACTGTCTGCTGCCATGTTGCCAAAACTGCAAGTGGCAAACAGTGACACGCACAAGAAGCCCTCAGGCTGGGTGTGGTTTTCAACAAATAAGCCCACAGCAAATACAAGAGCACAGGAATATAGATAACATAGTTACTTTGTTGCTCATGGCTGTATCTCTCTTTAAATCAGTAAAGTATTGAGTCATGATGAAGAGTGATAAAGGTTTAGTTTCATGACCGCTTCAAAGTCTGAACTGTCTGGCTTGAAAACTATGTGTGATAAGTCCTTTTTTTTGTACTGGCTTTCAGCAGTCAAGCCTACTGAAACAATAGTGCTCTGTCAGGAGTTGATAATCCACTCAGATGAAATTATACTCAGTAAGTCAAACAACTGACTCACGTTCCTTCCTCACACTTGTTCAAAAATGCCGGTGGACATATACCAATTGGGAGTTTATCTGCAACCACACTGACCTACATCGTCGAAACCCCACACACAAATCACACATACATTGCACGAATGACATTGGTTTATTACCTTGGCAGTGCTGAGGCAAAGGGTGTGGTGGGAAAATGTTACCTGCAGAAACTTAGCCAAAACAATCCGGTTATGCAGAGAGCGGCAGTGTGTATTATCTCCTTTTTTAGTCGCTCTGCTCTCATGTTTCTTCTTTATCTCTCCTCGTCCTTCATTCATGCTTCTCTGTCTGTCTCTTTTAATTTCTCTTCCTCTCCTTTGCTCTCAACTCAAGCTGACTTATGCTTGCTCATGCCCTGACCTGTCTCACTTCTGTCCTCGATGTTTGCCCGGTTACAAAGTCAAAGTAGTCCAACTTAATTTAAGAATTTACAGCATGCTTTTCACTCAGGTTCATTAACATTTAAGCCATTTTCCAAGACTACTAATGTATATGGAATCTGATTGAGGCGTGGAATGTGATTTAACCACAATGATCTAGTTCAAAGTCTTTTCTTTACATTTGATTGAAAACTCGTCTGTACGTATGACTTGTTATATCTGTTTTTTGTGAAGTATAGTCTTCAAAAAATGAAATTGTCTACATTTTTTTGTTTTTACAAAAACAAAGTGACAAAACAGACACAAGTTCAAATAAGATAAACAAACCCATAAAAAATGTTTTTTCTATTGGGTTCATTATAATCACTGACCAAATTTTTTTGACATGTTAGATAATGTTACCTAGGTTGTAGTTGTTGAGGCTCCATATTGTATTGCATTTCTAAGTTGTTTGAACCAGCAGACTCCTGGAGTGAATCGAAACATATAACTCAGGTTTGATATAAGTATCACAAAACATGAGAAAATTAATGAATTGGTTGTTTTGGAAGCCATGATAGATATAAATGGAGAAGTATTGCCTGCTTTCAAGACATGATTATTCCATAAGTGCATTATGCCTGTTATTGGTACTATCTCTGACATTATAGTAGATACTGTAGATTACTATAGCCATCATAAAGCTGTAAAAGGCCTTTTAGGTATGATGCTGGAGTCTGACACTGAATCCACAATGCACCTATATATAGTTTTGACATAAACTTGGCCCTGAAACAAAGCAATTAGTGCAGTGCTATCACTTTATTTATCTAAATGCAACAACTCAAAGATTAAAAGATTGTAATATTCACTTTAAGCTGACAAAAGAATTTTCAGGGTGGAGTGTCTACTGTTTTAACTTTGGCAAACCCTAGAAATTTTCCAACCCTTATGCATACAAGAACTCTAAACATATGTGTGTGTGTGTGTTTGTGTGTGCACAGACCTGAAAAGCTATAGCCTACTGCAATATAAAAATACTATCTCTGCAGTCCGTAGTCTGCAGAGTTCTGCATTAAAAATGTCACTCAGGCACTTATTTGTGATAATCACATATACATTGTCAATGCATTTGTTACTCCTGTTGGCATGCTGACAGTAAGTATATGCTTGTTTTTTGTTAAGTACATGCCAATGCAGTGATGCATAAACTATGTGCTTTAATGTCATGTATGAGCTTGAACTGTTGATGTGAATGTTCTGCCTGAATTAAGTTATAGCCGTCTGCTATTGTGTCTGTACTGCTTGAGTGTCATGCTAAGCTTTAAATTGCATTTGTTTTGTCTGGGTTGACTGTGGCTTATTAAAAAGTCTGTCTGTGGACTGACTAACCTAAAAAACATAAACTAAAATAAATATGAAAGCAGACCATTTCATAAGGCTAGAAAAAAAAACCTTGTGAATTTTACACTATGTATAATTGGATTATTATGGATACATTTATGTGTAGGTAAACTAACTGTAGTGGAATAATGATGCACATTATTTCTTTAATGAATATAGTGAGGAACAAGTGTTAATGGCATTTCATGTAAACACTCAAGTTAAGCGCAAGTACTTAAAATATGTAGGCGTACTTGAGGACATGCAGGCCACCTAGTTGCTCCTCACCCCGTGATGCAACTCACCTGTAAAGGGCTGCGGGGAGGAGCGTTAAGTTTTTACTGGTGTCTCCTCACAAATAAAAGTACTTGCTAGCTTGCACCTCAGTGAGCTTCAGCTGTATTGTCTGCGGCGCTGCCTCAGTCTTCACTCCGCACCTCACTTGAACTCTCTTTGGTCCCACCTCGACGGGGTGTGGTCCCGAGGGTGGATTTCACCGCCTGCTGCTCTGGGAACATAAAGCATTTCTACATACTTGGCATCCCCGTTGGTTTCGTTACGCCGAGTCGAGTCGCACGTCTCCACCGCGTCCGCGCTTTTCGTTTGGTTGTTTTGGTTGGAAATTGGTTCAGTCGGTTCGTTTAAGAAAGGCACCCAGCTGGGAAGATGACGATGGCTCCGGAGCCGCTAAAATCCGCGATGACCACGAGCGTCGGCCAAGAGGACACGTCGCTCGCGGTGCCATCTGACAACAAGCTGCGCTCGGGGCACCAGCGCGTGCTGGATCAGGTGCACACCATCAAACGGGGCAAGTCCAGGAAGGGGACCAACGGCACCCTGTCTCCCTCACCAACAAGTATGGAGAATGGCTTGCCATTTGTTTTGTTGTCTTTTAGGTATTTTATAGAGCAATTAATATGTTTTACATTAGTAACATCAATGGTTTCCCGAGAACTGTGCGTCACGCGGCTTCCTCAGAAGCAGCAGGTCTCAAACATGCTGCGTCTTGTACTCCGTTTTTAGCCAAATAATATGCGGAAACCAGGAGAATCTTAATTGTCAGTAGGATTAAAGTAGAAATAAATATTTTGGCCACTCCCTTTTTATTAAATAAGAAAATTGCCTCTCAGAGGAGGTGTGTAACCACTTACAGGTAAAAATTCCACAATTAAGTTGGTCCAAACACCGTTGTGAAGTATAATTCTCTTCTGCTGTTGAACATGAAAGTGATTTTTGTTTCACAGCTGGTTTTTATTTCTCCATCTCTTAGTAACAAAGCCCATGGGCTCACAAAAGCCTCCACAATGTAATTTAGAAAATTACATTTTAGTCTTTTAAAACAGCTGATGTTTGGCATCACTGCAAGGGGCATTTTAAAGATCCCCCACAGTTAAGAAACACAATAATTGTTTGTTGTGAAATTTGTGCAGCCCTCCTGTTGAGTTGAGATGGAAACAGAAATACGGTACATAAGTAGAACTTGTATTGCGTAAGGCAGGATATCTGTTTTACTGTGTTAGTGACAGCTTTAAGTGATTGTAAAGTTACAGCATAAATGATAAGAACACCTCTGGATGCTTTTAAATGGCCTTTGTCAAATTACTGTGATTTATGATGTAGCCTTCAGCCAAACCTCGAAAAAAAACACCAAACTTGTAAACGTAAAGGCTGCATCTAAAGAATGAATGCTTCACTTTCTGTGGTT
>JAPZDZ010000002.1:14210479-14226238 GCA_029783805.1 Acanthurus tennentii | reverse complement strand
AGCTCTCCTTTTTTGTCGTGTTTTGTCCTCATATCCAGAACTAGCTGTCATATAGTAAAGCATGTGTTTGAACTGCTGTGTTAAATGGAAACATTAATTATGGATATATTAATATTTAATTTAAGGAAACAGTTTAGCAGTTCTCATATTTATTAACTTTTGGTTTGTGTTGTTGGTGGTGTTTGTCATGAGTGATCTGATTACAATACTGGAAATATGAATTAAAGTCAGAGCATAAAACTACAGCAAGCTTTTCAGTCATATTTTGCAGCGTTGCAGTTAAAGGTCGCAGACTTTGCTTGATACGTGATCAATCGTGTTGCATTACTGTATCTAGACAAAGAAACTATTATAAAATATTATTTTTACATTAGTGATAGCAGTGTTGATTTTTAGAGTACACAAATACATTCGGCTCTCATTTAAGTCAACTATCTAAATAGGAGCAATTCATTTTTAATACACAAGGTAAATGTAAGTGCTTATGCGTAATTAATGTCCCCTAATAAAACAGAGAAACGTCCTGGTGTTTTTCTGGGGTGATCCTACAAATTTTCCATTAGTCTCTCCTGTTCAGCCTCTGATGTAATGAGATTTCCCATCGACTCAGTGAGGCTCAAATAAAGGGAGCCTTCAGCACTTTGAGAGTGGCAGTTCTTATCAATCGTATTGTTGACAGATCTCCGATGAGTCATGCTTTTGCTGCTTAGTAGCAAAGCTGAAGTGCGCCTGGTAACTGAGCAACCTGTCCTGTTTGAAACAGGAGAGTCTACAACTGTGTGTGTGCATGTGTGTCTGTCACCTGCTTCCTCATGAGCCAGTATCCTTCCCCAAATAAAGACAAGTCAGTTGCAGTGATTAAATGTGAAGAAATTGTTGTAAGTACTTAAACTGTAATGTTTATGATTCTGGGTTTCAAGAAAGTGAAAGTCTTTCTTGTTGTCTTAAGTAGTGCACACTTCCCTCTGCACTCATGTTAAGTGCATTCAACGACAGACAGGAATGCTCTACTACTGTTTTTGTTTTAAAAGCCAAGAGGAGATGAAGTTTTAATTAGGAACAAATACTTCTACTAATGTGACAATATTATTGGGAAGACTGATGGTGCTTTCACAAAATATTAATACAATGGCATTTACAACAAAAAAATAATTATTGGCAGTGTGGCAATAATAAAAAGTTGGTAAAAGCAATGATTAGAAAGGCTAGAACAGTCTGTCAGTGAAGAAAATCACATAACTTTAATGTAATGCAGCTGTTTAAGCCAGGAAACACTTTTGCCATATTATGATAAAATAAAACAATATCCAAACTGCCAAAAGACAATATCTGGTCTTATGTCACGATTTCAACAGAATATTAAAACACTGCCCAGCCTTAAAGAGAATGACTAATCCTTAAAGAATTATCAGGACATGTTCTGTCATTTTGCTTGTCAGGCTATGACAAGTATCCTTCTCGGTTACTGTGTGGAAAAACCTGAAAGTGATCTGTGACAAACAAACTAATCCAAAAAAGCCCGATAAACCATATAAATTCAAGCATTAAAAAAGTGATTACATAAGATCAAGCGGTATCTTGACATCAGGATTGTAAAGACGGCTTTAATGGGCTCTGTGTCTGACTTGCACACACAAAGATCCTCTGTGAGAAACTGCTCAGCTGCACCAGCAGTCTTAAACCACCACTGCTTGAGCTGGTCTCCAAGGACAACTATTATGTTACTTTGTGTGATTGTTCAGTCTGTTCTGCTACCTTCATAAACTGAAGAGGAAGAGGAAAAGAAAAAGTGTGCCAGCTTTGTATTGAGTCAGATTCCTCCATCTTAGTTTACGGGAGTTTTCTTTGAAAACTGTTAATGTGAAAAGTAGGTTACCTCCTCTCTGTATTCTGATCTTGACTATTGATAACAACAGGCCTTAAGGTGATGCAGTGATAAAGTAACTACGGCTGTTTCTGTCAGGTTTTGACACTTTTTTTGCACTGAAGTACTATGAGCTTCTAACAATGCATATTGGTTGCATTTTCAAATCTAATCTTATGAAACTACTTTGCTAATACTATATATTTTATGCAAGTAAACATGCTGTTTCTTTCCTTTAGGTTAATTACCAAAAAAGTCGCACTCTCTCCAATAAAACCATTGGCGGAAGATATGTTAGCAACTCAGCCACATGGGAAAATCAGGTCAACTCTTCCACCTGGCCTACAAGTCCCAACGGGCTGCAACCCAGCCGCAGCGACCCTGCCTTGGCTCCTGTGTTTTCTGCTGCTCCGGCACCAGCACCAGCACCTGTTATGGTGATAAGTTATTTTCATGTCAAACTGCAGTGTTACTGAAGTTTCAAAATATTTTGTGCAAGTGATCCAGAAATCGTGCAGTATAAGCATTGTAGGCTATTTTTTTTAGAGAGCCACAGGGCAGAGTGTCAAAGGCCAGCAGACCATCCAGACACGACTAAATAGAAGCAGCACCTATTCTATGGCCAATGGCTCGCAGATGACCAACAGCCAGTCACGAATGATGCGGGCACCCTCTGTCCATTCTCAGACTGATGGCATGATGGCTACAATCAAAACATCCAACATAGAACAGAAATCAGCGTGAGTCCATCTGGCTTTCTTGGTTTTCTTTTCCAGCGTCAGGCAATAAGAAGGGATAATTGTGGAAAAGTTGTACTTTTACAGGATTAAACTGACAAACATGGTGGGTTACATCTTGTAGACTCACTTATGTAGTCCTTTATTTTAGCTAGCGCTCATAATACTGTCTTACGATAAAGCTCGATTTCTACATATGGTTAACTCGGCTCTTTAATGGAGAGTTTGACTGCTTAAATGTATTGAAAACTGTAACTTATCGTAAGCTAAATCCACGCTGTTTCCTGGACTGGAAGCATCAGACTGATTTAGTATCTCCAACCCTCTCTTACATTCCTGTGTCTGTTACTGCAGGGTGAACAGTGCAGTGACTATGCCAGATCTGACTCTGAAGGAGGCTGTAGAGTACCTGTCTTATGATGAAGAGAACTACCAGCAGTGTGGAGCCACCTTCATCCAACACGTCACCTTTAAAGAGGAGCGCGCCAAGCAGGAGGTCAGAGCAAGTGCCAACACACCAGTATACTGTGAACATGTTTTTTTAACATGCACAGACACACCCGCCAAAAATGACATAGTGGTGGTGATACAGTTGTAGGAGACTCTGTAAAGACCTTTGTGTAACCTGCCTTGAGGGAAAGGGAGGAGAGAGCATTTATTATCATACTTGGCTGCTACTTCTGCTCGTAACTGCTTATGGTGTAGTAAATCCATTGCCACGCCTGTAATTCTTTCCCTCCATATGTCTGGTTTGCAGGTTCATCAATTAGCAGGTATCCCTGCCCTAGTGACCCTGCTGCGGAGCCCCAACCCTGGAGTGAGTCAGGCTGCTGCCGGGGCTCTGAGGAACCTGGTGTTTCAGCACAAGGAGATCAAGCTGGAGGTTCAGCACTGTGGCGGTATAGGAAAGTCCCTGCAGCTACTTAAGGAGACAGATTCTACTGAGACTCAGAAACAAGTCACTGGTAAGACATTTTTACTTAGAGAGTCTCTATAAATATCAGATAGCATAACCCTAATAACCCTAACCCTCACCCATAACCCTAGTGCTTATAACTTGACTTTTCTGCTGATATGAAGGCCTCCTGTGGAACCTGTCCTCCGCTGATGAACTGAAGGGAGAACTTATAAATACAGCACTGCCTGTACTGAATGAGAATGTGGTAGCTCCATACACCTGCTGGTCAGACGACAGCGCCACCAACAACATTCACCCTGAGGTCTTCTACAACGCCACAGGGTGTCTGAGGTGAGAACATTCAATTAAGACCAGTGCATTTGTGGCTTCATGAAATGAGGCAACAAGGTGAAATACCAAACATGCTTATGGTCCAGCTGCTCTAGTGTGAGGATTTGCAGCTTTCATATGATTTTTTAAATATTTCATCCTAAATTTGTAAAAAAGAAAGTTTTGGACTTTTCTGAAGACATCACATTGGGGAAATGTTGTGAACTTTTTCCATTATGGTCAACAGGTTTATAAAAATTCAAACATTAATGAACTGCATTTCTATTTGAAATTATGCTTTGATAAATTAAGACTATTGGTTAATATATTACTGAACCATCCTAATGAAGTTTACTATCTCAGTGTTTCCATGTGAATTTAAATGCATAGTTGATATGTGTGTAGGAACCTGAGCTGCACCAAACTCCAAGATAGGAAGACTATGAGAAGATGCCCTCATCTCATCGACTCCCTCATGATTTACCTGCAGTCCTGTGTGGCAGAAGACAACCCTGACGACAAGGTAAAGTATCTCACCTCTATCAGAAAAAATGTACATTTATTAGTTCCATCTTCACAAGATTGAGGTTTTACTATTTTTTGATGTGTTTTAATGAACTGGTTGATTTTTGGTTTGACTTTATAATGACATTGGGAGTTTGATTTCAAAAGGAAATGCCCAAGGAAATTGCGACATTTCTTATTTTTTTCAGACATTTTATAAAACAATTTATCAACAATGAGTGAAGGAAATAAACATTGGTCACAGCCCTTCTGTTAAGGCCTACAGGGAAGAATTGGCATTAATTGTGTTGTTACAGCATTGTTGTTTCTTTTCCTACATTGTCCCTCTAACACTGAATCGTAGATGTGTGAGCTGGAGAGAACAGCTGTGTTTGGATTCATATCTGGTGACGTACTCTGATTAACTAACAGTTCCTGTAGAACATGTCAAGCCCTCTCACACAGTTTGTTTAGTCTGGATACTCAGTATAGTTAAACGCATGACAGATACATACAATATAAGTACACATGCGCTCACACAGCCCATAAATGTATACATGCACACAAATATAACAGGAGATGGATACTGCAGGCACAATTTAAAAGTCTGTATAGTTAAGCAGTTTTATGTGCACCCGTTCTTTTGTGGAAGTTCTGGGTGTGGATGTGTACTTAATTCCATGTCTGTGCTAGCAAGGTGTTTACACAGGCTCATTGCAGTGGTGTTGTTTGGTTTTGTGTCTGTGTGAGAAACAAAGAGAGAATGTGTTTTGAGTTCAAGTCATAGTCAACTGAAAAAGAAGTTCCCTTAAGATATAAATGCAGGACAGGTAACCACAAATATGGCCTTCCTTTATCATGTACTGGCAGTAAATGAGAAGTGAATGGTGTGTCATTTTAATTTTGCAATAGCAAACCATGAATCATTGTATCAAATTGTATTTGCTGTGATTTTTCTTTGAAAACATTGGCAAATTTAGAGATAAGCCCAGAAAGTGGACCTGGTTTGCTGTGGATTTATGCTTAATATTTTTTATGGATACAAATATGATATGATAAATGAATGGAAATGATCATGTGAAGATAACAGTGCGATTACTATCTTCTGCTTACCTATAGTCTGTGGAGAACTGTGCATGCATCCTTCATAACTTGACCTACAAACTGGAGGAAGAGGAGCCTGAATACTTTGCCAAGTTTGACCCTCTTAAAAATGGCCAGTCAGAGGGGAAGAAAAGCCCCACGATTGGATGCTTCAGCCCAAAGAGCGGCAAAGTTCAGAAGAAGGTGAGCATCAGCAAACAAACCTTAACCTCCATTTGTTAACCGAGTCATGACACACACACACACACAAACACACAGATCTCATTTCAATCTCTTCCTCTCCCCTCAGTTTTCATTCAATGTGCCAGAGGACAGTGAACCAGTGGGAATAAAAAGGTTGTTTCACACTTCAGCCATGCAGACCTACCTCTCTCTGATGGGCTCATCCCAGAAAGATGCCACACTGGAAGCCTGCTGTGGTGCTCTGCAGAACCTAACTGCCAGCAAGGGATGGGTGAGTTCAAACAGGATGTGAATTAGACTTACTGTTTGTGTGCAGCATTAACAGACTATTCCCAGATTGATTAGTGAAAGGAGAGAAGCAATATACACAGAAAAGTAGAAGGAAGTGTGATTTAAAAGACCAGTTCACAAGAATAACTGACTGTTTTTTTTGTGAGAGAGGATAGAATTTTGTCTTTGGGGTTCAGAAATAACCCCTGAATAAAGAGAAAGACAGAAAAAAACAAAGACAGGGAGCTTAAACAGGGAAAAGTGAGAGGCATGCAATGCTACATTGTTATCACAGTGCAAATATGCCACAATTATGCCCTGCTACAGTGAAGCAAAGATAAAGCTAATATTTTTTATTCTTGTTTACTGTGTTTGCCTCTCTTCCAGGGGTCCATGGCTCTTAGCCAGATGCTGGTTCAAAAGTTGGGGGCTCTGCCACACATAGGCCCTCTCTTAAAGTCCCAGAAACCAAGCCTGCAGAAGACCGCCATGTCTCTGCTCAGTAACATGTCTTCTAACACCACAGGTAAGGAAAAGCACAAAGTGCTCAGATTGCAAATTTCTTTTGCAGGCAACGGTGTTAAATTATTTCCTGTATGTTTCATTTGTGTTTTCCACAGCAAAGCAGATGCTACCTGAGCTCACCAGCCTCATCTCCTCTGGCCCTCGGGGGCTTGGAAAGTGTGATGAAACCATAGCATCAGCCTGCAACACAGCAAGGACTCTGATGTCGACGGACACTGAGGGCAGCAAGAAGGTCATTACAGATGAACTGGTGTCATCACTGGCTGACCTCAGCGAGAACGGGTGAGTTTTTTACTTATTTATCTCTGTGGCAGAGATTCAGGTGTCCTTGCTTTTATCGTTAATGTTCTTCCACTCAAAATGCTAGGTTTTGCCACTGACAGGCTCAAATTGTTATTCTAAGTGGCTGACACCATAGAGATAGACTTTCATGTTGGTGTAAGATTTGTTTAATCAAAACAGCAGTTGCATCGCTCATCAAAGCCACCAGACTCAGATTACAGACATAGTAATTTAATCATTTTAAAATTTGTTTCATTCAAACTCAACAGAATCATAACTCACCAAAACAGTCTTGCTTCATCTTCCCACTTTTCCAATAATCAACTTTGTTGAAATGAGACCTGAAAATGTTCTGCCTCTTTTCTCTTGCTGCTTTTCTGGTGTCTGACTTTAATCTCTCGCCAATCTAGAAATAAACTAATCTAGTTAACTGCTGGACCAATTTATAAAAATATCATCCCCTTTTGTCGCTTAGACACAAAAACATTGAAAAATACATCCACATTGAAAAATAACCAAGATGATTCTCTAAAGGGATTAGTTTTGATCACCTACTTCTGGTTGTTTGTTTGGCCATACAGACCATTTTTAGAGTTATCTGCCAATGTTTTAAGAACTGTCTGAGACGGCTGCATCCACTGCAACGCAATATCAACAGTTCTGACTTTGTTTTGTTTGTACAAACCCCAAAAAAAAATCTAAAATAGCCTATGAAAACAAACAGCAAGACAAGGCTTTTGATACAAGGAATAGCAGTTTGCAAGAGCTAAGAGCGCAAAGGAGCATAATGACCACATTCTCCGTGTAAGCTTTACAACCAAATTTGCCTCAAAAAGGTACATTGTGCACCCTTAAATGTTCATTTGGCCCATCCCTTCAGTGTAACTTCAAGACAAGGCAAGTTTGTTTATATAGCACCATTCTGACACAAGGTATTCCAGTCTTCCTGATGCTTTGCAAGTACCATCACCACCATATCGCTAATATTATGTAATAGAACTAGTTGTATGGTATATGTGTTTCAGTTTGTGTGTATGTGTGCGTGTGTGTAGTTGGGGATACACTTCAGCTAATCTTACTCAGTTTTGCATGTCTGCCCAGCAACAGTTAGTGATTGGCTACTGTGGTGATTAGTCGCACCTGCAGTTCAGTGAAGAGACACACCCAGGCACTGTATGTGGGGCTGTAGGCTGGAAAACAGAAAATACTCATGTCGAACAACTGCCTCTTAATCACAGACTGTACATTCCACTGGGAAACAAAGACATCCTGAGCGATAAGAGATGATGCTGAATGCAGACACGTAGTTTCATAGTTGTGGTGTAAAATGTGGTCTAAAAAGCGATGAAAAGAATTAGGACCATCTGCTTTTCTTTCAGAAGTTTTGGGGCAGAAATAACATGGGAGTCAATGGAGGAGTAAGGTGGCATTCTTGTGACCTCTGACCCCGAGGTGCCAAGAGTGTACATCTGTTTGATTACATAGTAACATTAAAACAAGTTTTCATACGATTTGATCTAAAAAATTGTGTATGTGGAGTGAAATGTGCGTCACTTAGGGCAAATCTAAGAGTAATTTTTTAGACAAGCTTTTACTGCTGTCCCTACTCTGATGACAACATCACTCACTCTGGCTTGAACTTCACACAAATACATAAATGTAATAGACACCCATTCTAAATTTTTCTCAATTTTCATGAGAAATGTTCGGTGAGTCGCCGCCAAAAGAGATAGGTCAACTCTCCTAAGCAAGCCGCACATGGTGATGGGATTTTTTTTTTCATACCCAGTGGTATGAAAGAATTTGCACGCTGAAGTTCAGGCGAAAGATAAATAATAAAAAGAAGAAGTATGACAAACTATAATTAGTGTCGTCTGTGTGCTTTCCACATAAGCCACACAGAATAATTAAAGTTTTGAAAGCTATTGCTATTTTATTTAGTTCTATGTAGCAAAAAATAAATAAATAAAATTGGCATGCAAGCAATGTCTAATTTCTTCCTCACAATTCTTTCTTGCTTGTTTGGGGTTTACCATTCTATGTATGTATCCTTTTCTTTAATGTCCCTTAATGTCCCTCTATCCCAGGTCTTTTCCCAAAGGCAGCAAAGCAGCTTCCCTGCTGCTCCACAGCCTCTGGGACGACAAGAATTTACAAGCAGCAGTGAAAAAGGTAATTTTGGAATAACTGAGATGCAAGTGTGTGACTGATGGCACAGGAACCTATTGTACTGTATGCTCGCACTGCCTTGCTTTAGCAATGGGAGGGGCCCTGCTGAAAAAGGTCTATTATTATTCCTCTGGCTCACACAGTCACTTTCCCTTCCCTCCTGCCCCACCCAAGACTTCAGTGAATACAGAAACAGTCACATTGGAATCCTGGCAGACTGGTTTTCAGTGCTCACTGTCAGCCATGGGAGAAGTGATACACGTAAAATGATCATGGTTAGAAGACAAGAAGACAGGGAGAGCCAAAGGTGGACACACTTGGGGATTTAATAGAAGACATGTTTTTTTTTTTCTTGAAACATGTGAGCTTATTACATGGAAAGTTTTAAAAGAAAACATACCAGTTTTCTTCCTGCTATGATTCACCTGATGCTCCTCTAAGCCACTGACACAGGAAATTCCCTCTCTCAGTTATAGCCATGATGTTATATGATGTTGTATGTGTGCTTGAACTAGTGCCGCACTCTTAACTGACTTCCTTTAAATGTTCTGATCCACAGCTCGGGTTTGGCAAAACAGTTTTTGTCAATGAAAACACCACAGCAATGTTCAAGTCAATGCAAGTTATCGACTAATTGTGATGGACAAGTTTGACGGCACCACAGTGCCTGAGAGGTATGATTTGCTTCTGAATGCATTAATCTGTCTGTATACATATTAAAAGGCTAAATGGGGCTAAATGGGCAGAATTTATGTCCCATGGTTTAACTTTGTGTTTCTCTTTTCGCTCTACTTTCTCTTTTCTTGCATGTGCACGAAAGTGTGCTTGCAGATGGAAACCAGCATGTTTAGACACTGCTGTGGCCACACCCTTGCAGCAAGGAGAGAAAATTGACATTTACAACAAAGATTCTACCAACAAGGAGTCAGTGGTATATTGTAAATAACTTAGCAAAAAGAGCATCTAATTTCATTAACCCTGCGGTGTTGAATGTATTTAATTAGGATATGTTTGTGTCTGTGTAAATAAGTGGGTGAGCATGTTTTTGGTAGGCTAAGTGTGTGTGTGTGCTGTATTCCAGTCCTAAAGGCCAGAGAGCCACATTAAATCACACAATGTAGACAGACAATGTTATCTGCAGTTAAAGTGACTTGTAGTGATTATATCCACAAAGACTTTACTGTCTAATATGTCTGTCTGTAGTGGCTAAAAAACAAAATAATTATAGTGGCCTTGAGGACTAAGCAGCTAAAATAGAAAATAAGGAAAAAAATATATGAAAAAAAGTTTGTTTTTGTGCTACTGTTGTTGTCTGATGAAAACTTGTACATCTAAAGAGATCTACATCTAAAGTGCTCCATAAAGCAGCTTAACTTTTTTAGTATGTTTTTACTTGTTTGTTATTTTCCTTTTTAAAGTCAATAGAATATGTTTCTTGCACCCGCATTATTAATAGGATTTATGTAAAGGACCGAGCAAACTCAGTTAATCTAAGATTCATTTGGATTTTCAAGGTTTCTACAAGAAATGTTGCATTTTTAATGTACATGCAGTTTGGTGGAATTTTTTGTTACTTTGAGTTGTTATCTGTTTGTTCTGTAAATCAGAGTTTTGTTTTGTAAAAAAAAAAATAACAAAAACAGTTTTTAACAAGAGTGCCTTCACAGTTAAAAGAAAAGTTTGACTTTTTGGAAAATACACTTATGCATTCTCTTGATAGTATTTTCACGTTGAATGTAAAGCTCACAATAGTTGCTGCTTAGCTTAGCTTAGCTTAGCACAAAAACTTGAAGCAAGTCTAGATTTGTCCAACTCTATCACAATCCACTTACACCTCAAAAACTAGTTATGGCTCTATTTAACACTTTTCAGCTTGTTTACTTAATTCTTACAGAAGTGTTTGATTGACATGATGGGAATTAACATTTACTGGACCTACAAAACCATAATGTATCATTTTGCATTTTCGTGATGCAGCATGTGTCATGTTAAGTAGTCTAAGTATGTTTCCACTGCTGAATCAAGCTAACAAGCGACAGGCACTAGCTTTATTTGTAGCAGACAGTTATGAAAGTGAAAGCATAATTCCTAAAGAACTGAACTGTTCTTTTAAACTACAGTACAAACAGCCCTATACTTTTGTTGCTTTTGCATAAACATTCCTTTAGAAAGCTTCATTATGTATATTAGGCTTATTTTTCCATTATTCTTTTGTTTTCTTGCATAAACCGGGAAGTTGCAGACAGGAAAGATTGGAGTAAAGTAGATATGAATATTTATGTGTACATTTTTTGAGAGGCTGTCAAAATTTGGAGTCAGTCATTCCCCAAAATATTCTTAAAAGACTAATTTGAAAATGTGCCAATATTTAAGAAAGCCTTACACAGTCAGTGTTAGCTGCTGGCTGCACTTTATGGGTCTCCAAAGTGTTTTGTTTGTTTTTTTTTGTTCTTGTTGGCTTTGTTTTTGTGTTTTTTGTTTTTTTATCAAATTCAACTGAACACCCGAAGAAATAATAAGGATGTGCCATTGAACATACAGCAAGTTGGATGAATTTTGATTTGTGTGCACCACCTCATGCAGGAGGAGTTCCACATTCAAATAAATAGTGTTTAAATATTTTTTATTTAAAAACAGACATGGTTCTTCAACTAAAATTTGAATGTGTTATTAATGCTACTTTATCTTGTTGCAAGGTACCTGCTGTCATAACCAAACTACAGTCTTGTTTACTTAAAAACAGGTTTGAAATCAAGTTGAAACTCAACAAACTGTTTTTGAAGACCCATCACAGAAAATCACTAAAGCCTTCTTGCAATAAAACAAGATATTTGGGGATTCCCTATGCCTCCAACAATGCACTGTAAAAGGAATGCTTTAACACTTGAGAGAAACAGTCAGGCTGAGGTTCATTTACCTCAGAGAGGATCTGTGTCAGTATTGCGTAGTATATGTTTATGGAGAAATGTGTGTGTGGTGTATAATAAAGAGCTTTTTTCTGTCTGTATCTCTAATAAATAAGAGAAATGAAGACAACATTGTAAGTCCTGGTTCTTTTCTCTCTAACAACCATGTTGGATGGTTGCTCGATGTGAGCCAGTACTGGGAGACACTGGATTCTCTGTTCACCATTCCTTTCAGATGTGAACAGTTAAGCTCAGAGATTTCATTCCAGAAGAGTTTCTGTGGTTTGCACGCATGCCATTCTTTGACTTGGAGAAACACTATGAAAACAAAATGAGAAGCACTTTTGCTCCATTTTTTTGGGTGGGTGGTCTGGCTGATGCAGGTTTGGTGAGATTTTTAAAGACTTAATTCCCAAAAGCTGATTTTGTTCTTTGCACACTGCATGTTTTTTACAGAAAAAAAACTTTTGTTCTTTGTTTTTAGTACTCATACTGAAAATGACTCACCATGTCCTGCATGAGTTCCCATCTCCCTGCTAGTAAAACAAACAAACTCACTGAAACAGCAAGTTAGTTCTTGATTGACAGATAAAAATGATTTATTTGTTGATTTTTTTCATCCTTTGATCCTTTAGAGGACTCGGTGTGAAACATAACTCTTACGTGCTTGATTTTGATTTTTCAATCCTAAGAGTCTGTGTGCTGACAAAGAATACAAACCACAGGCTTAAAATATCATAGGTAAAACCATTACAGTGCATTGGGGCCCAGATGCTTTTAGGGGCCCATAAAGGAAGTCAATTATTGCCACTTAATTATAAGAATTATCAGAATTATGAGAATTATAAGAGGATCCATACATATTTACCACTCTTCCGCTATGTTTTTTTATTTATTTAAGGTTTTTTGTGTTTCCTGTGCAAGGATGTGCATGAGCATGTGCTTGTGTTTAGAGCAACAGGGAGGGTTCAAGAAAAATAAATGCAATCAATGCATTCAATCACAGTTATGTTACACTTAAACAAACACACTTGAACAAACATCCCAGAGACGCAACAATTCCATCCTTAGACCATAGCATGCCAACTTGTGCGTGTACTTTTAATCAAATTTAGTAAAATCTGGCCACAAATTCATAAATCATACAACCGATAATTGTGATCCTGCAAGCTGTAACCTCTCCAACATGTTTGGAACCAAAAAAAGATTCACACCAACAACTACATTAGTATTTAGTTCTTTATCTGCATGTCTGATCAAAACTAGGAGTATTTTTATGCAAATTCAATCTAAGATGAGGTTAAAAAAAGGGTGAAAGCAGTTGGAGGAGAAACTTCTTTTCATAACAAGGATTTTCCCAGCTGGATAACATGTAAATGAAAATTAGTCATCCTGATTTAGCCTGTGTGTGTGTGTTTGTGCCTGTGTGTGTGTGTGTGTGTGTGTGTGTGCCTGCATGAGTTTTGGGTGGAGTTCTAGACTAAGGAGCAACGTGTCACTCCCTTTCATGTCAGAGCCTGTCTCTTGTTAGGAAAAATCTCCTCCTGTCTTTGCTTCAGGCTTTCTGCAATTATGTGTGAAATGCACCGCAGAGTCATTTTACTCTCTGCTGAGTTTTGAGTATCTTAGAAAGAACTCACGCACCCACATTCAGAGGTCTGCAGATAAACAAAGCCATTGACTGAACTAAAATGGTTTTATTTACACCCTTTCACACAGAGGAACTCATTTAAAGCATGGGAAAACTGGATACAAGGCTGAACTTTGGTGATGGTATGAGAGAAACAGGCGGGGCTGGGGAGTGGCAGGAAAGCCAGGGCTTGGTTTGAGGCGGTAGTTGCAGTATGGGGCTGATGGCTACACTGCTCACCGAGCATGTCAGCCTCTATTTCCTCAGGCCTCTCTTGGTCCTTTTGGATCTGTTAAAAACAAGAGTCTCATTAGGCAAAAACTACTTTGTCTCTTAAAAGCCCTGAAATGCAAATTAGCTGATATTAAGAGGCTGCAGATTTCCTGTCATCCATTTCCAAAAATAACAAGGCAATCAGCACACAGAGTGACATAAACTCAAACATTCAAGCAGTCTTTCGGTGTGTCCGCCACACCCAGATTCACAGTCAGCTCTCCTAGTTAGAGGAACAAAAAGGTGGTGAACTCTGAAAGACAAGAATAGCTGGGTTGTAATAGGGAGGCTTTTCAGCAAGTGATGAGCACTCAAGAGCTGTTAACACATTCAAATGAACACACATGGACCTTATGGCATCTTTTTAACCCTTTTGGCCCTTTTAGTGTACAATTGTAGCTCTTGGCGGCTTAACTGTTGTGTCTGTGACATGAGTTATATGTCTGTGTGACTGTTTAAAGAAGTAAAATTTTTTTCTTTCAGGTTTTTCTAGGTCTAATTTGGGGCCTTTGCTCATTTTATTTACTTGTAGTAGACCTATAAAAGTATGAGATTATGCATATAGCCAAGGGGCAACCTCCAAGGCTGAATAATGAAGTTGACTCGTTAGTGACAAAAGCTGCAGTTCTTTTAATGGCCACTTGAGGCTAGCTGCGAAAGTAGGTCAACCCTCATAGAGCCCCACATTTAAATGTCTAACTTTACTGCAGGAGTAGACATGTTACAGCCTGGTTTAGGTCTCTACAGCTACTTTAGCTGTTCCCAACTGAATAGAGGATGAATTTTATTACGACTGGTTTAAACTACATGAAAGCTTAAAGTTATACATAAAACGGGCCACGGCTGTTTTGAGAGACAGCAGCCTCTATTGTCCGCTAGGTGTCAAACCGTCACTGAAAGTAATACTTATCCTCCCCAGTTCCACCCTCTTATCCAAACATGGTCACCTTTGGCTTCAAAAAATACGTTATTGGAGCTGTAAGGTTTACTTGAGGCTTCAGAAAAGCATTCAACAAACTAGCAGCTCAACAAACCGTTGGCTCTGTCCACTATTTAATAGACCATGAACGCACACAACCAATGTGCCCAAAAGAGAGAAACAGTCTGGGAGTTATTTTCTTCTTCTGTGTGGCCATTTCACTTTGCAAACTTGTTAGCTGTTAATGGTGAACAGGTGGACATGGCAGTTTTATAAGCACAGCTACACAGGTATCCATTAGCAAGGCTAAACAGCTAAAGGGATTCTTTTAGTGGTCGTTAACTATACAGTACAGGAGCAAGCCAGTGGCATCCTGGGCAGGGAGCAAGCTCACTTCCTGTCGAACAGCAAAACTGCCAGCAAGAGTCCTGCAGGATCCAACAGATAGGAAGGGTAGCCCTGACTGTGACAGTCTCATTGGCTTTGAGAAAGAGGTTTTTCAGGTTGGTCAAGCAAGGTCCGGGTTCCTATGCTGAAGTAATTACAGAGTGTTGACCAAAAAGAAAAAGGAAAAATGCCTGGATTGCATAAATAAAGATTTACTGGTCAGGAAGGGTTTGATAAAAAATTATATTAGGCTTAATCACTGGAGGTGTAGGATCAGTGTGTCTAGGGCTCTACTAATACTGGAGATTAAAAGTCCCCTGCATGAGTATCTAAACTTATGCGTCATTTTATCTAACTACTTCTTTTACTTTACTTTTACTTCTTTTACTTTCTGATTCTGATTCTGATTCTTTAATCTAGGTTGTGTTACATCAGAGAGACAAAAAAAAAAAACAAGATTCAGAGTCAGTTCCTCACGTTTTCTGATGGTCGCTGACCCGGTTCCTCAGCACATTGATCTGCAACAGAAAAACAACATTTAAATTGTTTATACATTTTTTTATACATTTTTTACCTTTTTTTGTACATATTATATTTATTTATACATAATAGCTCTGTACATTTTTTCTTTTTTTCTTTTCTTATCTTACTTACTATACTTAGTATTTCTTATGCTCTTCACTTGTACCATCCACTGTGCGACTGTAACATTGTAAATTTCCCCGTTGTGGGACGAATAAAGGATTATCTTATCTTATCTTATCTTAAATGTCTGAAA
>JAPZDZ010000002.1:14167392-14191179 GCA_029783805.1 Acanthurus tennentii | reverse complement strand
TGCACTGGGCAGCAAGCCTCTTTACAGTGTGAGTCAGAGTGTTTGCTCTGCTGTTTGAAACCACACCTTTTCTCTGGAGCCCAGTGTATCGGACTCTGACCCAGGCTCAGTCCAACACACACAGACACACACCCACGCACTCACACCCAGACACTCCCACCCTCCTCCTCACCTGGCTCAATACCACACCTGTTCCTGCTTTATTCGGAGCAGACCGAGGGACGACAATGAACAGGGTGACTTGTACTATTATGACTGCAGATAAAGTGTAGCTCTCAGTGCTCATACAGATCCTTCCTTTAAGTGTGTTTGGGCTAACAGGAGTCTGCTTCACTCATGTTTAGAAACGTCTGACTTCTAGCTTGTTCCATTAAGACGTTATCTGGTCATTTGCATGTCACTCCCTGGCTAAAGAAGCAGAGCCTGCACCAGCCCTCTTACATTCTAAACACTGAAGACTGTTTTTTTTTTCTGTCGGTGTGTTTGTATTGCTACAGTGCTCATTTTACATGTATAACTCTGCCATGAGAGAAAACTGTATTTGGTAATACATGACTGCAGGCTTTTTTGCATCCATTTGATTAGGTGATAATGATTCAAGTACCATTACGGAAGAACTTTTCAGAGCATGCTTTATGAACATGCAAAACATCCAGCAGTTAAAGAACGGCTGGTTTACAGCTACGGACAGAATTCTGCAGACAGCTGGTAGTCAGACTGAAGTGCTTCTGTTTGAGAGGAACACTTCTTGGAGTCTAACTTCATTTTTGTCTCTATGTTTCTTTTAGATTTCCCCAATGTGAAACACTAACAATCTCCAGCCATTCTAGCAGCTCATTGGGCTGTGCTTCGGCACATGCTAACATTTGCTAATTAAACACAAAGTACAGCTGAGTGATTAGGATATTAATTGTTGAGCATGAGTTCAATTATTAACCAAAGCTTGGTATTGGACACATTAACATTGTTACCTTATAATAGCACCAGAGTAAAAGTCAGGAGATCAACAAAGTGATTACAATAAATTCTGAGTGTGGTATGCAAATCTGCACAAAACTTCTTGGCAATCCATGCAACAGTTGTTAAGATATTTTTGAACACACAAACGAGGAGGGCTGACCGACGAGCCTCACCACAAGCATTTCCAAAAGCACAAGAGATTTAGTGCTTCCTCTTGCCAAAGAAATACGCATAAATCCTAATGTATAACATGGAATACTGATATCTTTGCTGTATTTTCAATACATGCTGAAAGAGGAAGGCGGCGAAATTGAGACGACATTTATCATAGCATATAAAACTCGTATGTCATATAAAGTTGTTCACTGAGCACACACTGACACATTAAAAGCCCAGAAAGAAATAAGATCAATTTTTTGTCTGTTTTATTGTGTCAGTTTCCATATAAATCCAGCAGATGAAGCGCAAATAACTTTGTTACAGTCTGTAAAAATACAAGCCGTGCTTAAAGTATATCATTATGAGATGTAGTTCATTTTGACCAGGTCATATATTATTATTAACTTAAACATCATTGTCCCTGCTGATCAAGCTTCTAACTTCACTTGACTTGAAGAGACACAAGCTGAACATTAAAAAAAACATTCAGATGCAAACACAAATGAAAGTCTTTGTCCTTTCAGGTTTGATATCATTTGTTAGGACAATACAAGTTATAACACAGGTAATATAGAGAATAAAAGATTGGTTATTAAAGCATTCAGGAGTGTGGGGACATTCATCGCACCTCCACTGCAGAAACACACACAAGAATGACAACATTAGACTGAAATGCAGGAGTGATGATCCTTACAGGACACCTAATCATTCTGGGTTCACTGAGCAGGACCTTTGGCAGCATCAAACATCTTCTTTCTTCCTTCCATCCCTGACATGGCCTCCACATTCTTCCTCCAGTCACTGTCTTCAACTGGCCTCTTCTGCAGAAACAGATGGTGTTTTAATGTAAGAGATGTCAGTCTTAAAAGATTGGAAAATGGAGCAGGTTAACACAGTCTTATTCTTATTATTGTCGTGTCTAAGCCTTTGAGACCCATGATGTCAACTGGGAATCCCCTGAGAGAATACTGTGTAACGATACTAGTATAACTGGTTTACATCGCCTAATTCACCTGGGGACACACACATTCATGCAGGCACACACTCTAATACACACCA
Source organism: Acanthurus tennentii (assembly GCA_029783805.1). Taxonomy (NCBI): domain Eukaryota; kingdom Metazoa; phylum Chordata; class Actinopteri; order Acanthuriformes; family Acanthuridae; genus Acanthurus; species Acanthurus tennentii. The sequence goes on along the minus strand of JAPZDZ010000002.1, from coordinate 14,189,001 downwards.
GCACCTACATTCGTGCACATGCACACACTGACCGTTGAGCAGAGCCTGTAGCAAAAGCTTATTTTTGATGCACAATGGGATCATTGTCTTGGGTGACATTCCTCCTCTCACACATACACACGGTTGCCACCTTACATCGGTTCACTGTTCAGTATCTCAAACACACCCTTGCAAACACACACACACATAAACACATTTCGCAGGTGTTCAGTAGCACAGATGTTATGTGTATCTGAGACTTCACAGTGGTTATCTTGCACGCTTGCCTTGAGGTGGTTAAACATCTTGCTTGAGCTGGTTTGATTGTTTACTGTGTTGGTGTGTATCTTTTTTTCTTTGTGCACACACCTTCTCAGTGTCCTCTTTCTTGACGGACTTGAGGTTGGCCCGGAGGTCCATGGAGACTTTGTGTTTGGAGCCCAGCAGCGAGCGAAGGATGGCGTCAGCAGACACACGAACACGTCGGAGATTAGGCCTCTTGAATTTCCCCCTGAGGTCCAACACCTTAATGCTCAGGTCCTTAATCTGAGAATTGAATGACAATAACCATCAGTACTTCAGGGTTTTCTCATGGTGAACGTCCTGCTAATTGCACATGGAAATGGTCTAAGGAATTGAATGTACCTCACGTGTGTTGAGCATGACTTTGGCTTCAATGTCATATCGCTCTTCATCCACCACATCTACCTTTGCATGTAGCTCTTTGCAGAGGTCCTTTACGTATACACACAAAAACACACATGCTCAACCTGGATTGACAGCTGTTGAATGTTGTAAAAGAGGAGGTGATACTTGTTCAGTTCTTCTATATTTTAAAAAAATTTAAAATGCATGTACTGAGAGGTCAGTGGGGGGAGTGAAGAGTGGGAAGGACATGGGAGAATTCAGGGAATTTACACCAGTTACCTGTAGCTGTGCAAGGCTCAGGCCGCTGGTGTTTAGAGGAGGTGCTTTCTCTGACAGATACTTCTGTTTCTCCTCCTCTTTAATCAGGACTTCTTGTTCCAATTCCTCCTTGGCCTTTGCCACCATCAGACTCTGCACAAAAGTGAATTTAAGTAAATTTCATTAATGTAACAGGATGCTCTTAAATTGAGCTTAAGGAGCACGTAACATTTACATGTTTTTTTACACGCAAGATCAAACTTCCTGCTTTAACGCTTACAGAATATGAATTCGACAGATTAATCTGCATAAGTGTAGTGCAACACAGCTACTTAGAAAATATAATTTGCTGCCCCACCGTGGTCAAACGCATGCATTACATTATATTTATGCGTATGATCCTTTTTTTTACCTTGAGCATCAGCTTCCTTGAAGCTGAAATCTTTGGTTTCCTCTGAATGGAAAAATATGAGGACATTGCCAACAGAAACATTGAAATATCATCTCAACTTCTGTAAAACAGTTCAAGCATTTAGGAAATACTTTTGTAAAAGTTAGTGATTGTGACAAATGTCTTACCTCTTGCCTGTGAAAGAAAAATGGGCAAAAATTAAAGTAAAGAAAAAACATAATAAATCTATGTAAAAAAAATGATCTATTATAAAAAGTCATGATCACTTACACATGCTCAGGCATCCTGCTGACAAGATTACACTGAAAAAGGGACTGAGATTAGTAATGTTGTTGCATACAGACTCACACACACACACACACACACACACTCACACTCACACATGTTGAACAGTTGTCATTGTTTGTTCATCAGTTTTAAGAGGGCCAGATCACCTTCCCACACTTGTCTACAAGCTCTCTATCACACTGCAGCAGTGGATGGAACCTGTCAGCACACTATTCATATAAAACTCTATGCACTGACTACTAAATTCATGCTTCATGTTTGTTTAAAGACTTTTTTCTTGGTACTTTTCACTTTATTTAGGTAGTGACAGCTGGAGAGAGACGGAAGAGGCTGATGAGATGCGATGGCGTGCAGCGAAGTGTCTGAGCTGGAATCAACCCAGGAAGCTGCGGTAAAGACTTAATACATGGTAAGCACTTAGCCAGGTGAGTGGCTTAGGCACCTCTATCCTCCTGTTTGTTTAAAATATCCTGAAAACTGTGATGCATTTAACAAGGCTTAACGTGACACTGTGTTTTTAAGTCGATAAACTCACCTTGTCAGTTCATCCCTACAATATTGTTTTCATATTTCATTATCCCGCTTCTCTTCTCCCTCAGTCTAATGGCCTTCTGCCCTTTATCAGATCACAAGAGATTAACAGCACTCACCCTTCCTCTGTTTCTCCTCATCTCACCCTCCCTCTTCCATTTTATCATTTTGTTCCAATTGAGAATGACGCTACCTAAGACCTCCCAGCATGATAGGGTTACAAGCTGCTCCAGCGGATTAGGAAAATTCCAGACTGATAGCCATCTCTCCCTTCTCTCATCCCCATCTTTCTCCTCTGGATTATCTTGAGGAGAGGAATTTAGAGTGGTCTGTCTCCAGAAATAGATCGAGGGACATCTGATAAACAGCTGTGGATGGTAACTGTGCTCTGGGCTGCCCAGTCTGGATCAGGGATTTGCCACCAGTAACTCATGGATGCTTATGAGCCTCTGTGGTCCAGCCAATTTGGCATTTTAAAAATTACAGCCCACTGTGCTTTGGAAAGTTCTTGTCAGCATCAGATTTGAACAGAGCTGCTTCAGCTACAAAGTTAAATGGTAGATATTACTTCTACTGATCATCTTGCAAAGTGCAAATGCATTTATGAGTGCCAAGGATGAAACCAGTATATCAACAAAAAGACATGCACATACTCAACAGCCCTGTACATCTCTATTTATACCTTGTTTACTAGATTGAAATCATATACAGTACACTGATTCCCTCAAAAAAATGAAATCAGCATTTCAGCTTGACCGATCTAATGGTAATTACTGAAAATTTGGACAACAAAAGCCATTAGATCTAGAATTGTTTAAAAACTTAAATAAAGTCTGCATCATAAATTGTCATCACAAAAGTTTATCTATTCAAACTGTCGTCCATTAAGGTTCTGTATGCACAGGAGGAAGAAATAGGCTTAACACCACACCTGACTTTACGGATCACACCATGAAGGAAACTTACCAGAATAAGAAGCAGGAAAGAGATGCAACAACAGCAGAGGCAGGATGGACAGATCAGAGATGAGGCCAGAGATTTTGGGTCCCTCTATTTAACTGCAACCCCAATTATCTCACTCTGTCTTTCCCTTTTGTTAGTGGAGGCTATTATTAGTCCACCCCATCCCTCTTACTCCCTAATCTTGCTTTGTCCATTTGTCTCTCACAGATTTGCTATAAAACCAGAGGCCAGCAGTTAGAGCCTGGAGCTTTGGCCTCACATGACACGCGAGGATGATGGCAACTCAGATGATGAACTGCAGGCAGGTGTTTGTGTGCATGTTCTGGTTCAAGATTGTCTAGAAAGAGATTTGTTATTACATAGAAATGGGATAATAAATCTGTCAGTTAGAGTGACAGCAGTGGTTTTATACAGTATTTTTAGCTGCTTTGGTGGCGTGGCTAGAGAGGACAACTTTGGTCTGTCTGTCTGTCCTTTATTTTTGTTCAAATTGAAATATCTCAGCAAATATTGGATGGATTGCCATGAAATTTTGTAAAACATCAGAGATCCCCAGAGGATCAATCACATGTTATGGTTTAAGGTTTTAATTTGTCTGTTTCCTGTTTTATTTTGTAAGTTTGTTCCTCATCTGTCCCATTTTACTATTCTTTCTGTCTTCGTGTGTTTCCTACCCCTGTGATTTGTGCAGATGAGTTTCACCTGTTGCTTTTTAGTTTTTCTCTGAAATTTATTCCCAGTCCTGTGTTTGCTTCTGCATTTGTTTTCTTATACCATCCTAGATTGTTTGAGTTCACTTTTTATGTTTTTATTCTTCGTTTTGGATTTCTGTCAGTTTGCTCCTTTAGCTTTTGTTCATTGGTATGAGCTTCACTTCATTAAAGACAATTTTGTTTTCTTCAATCTGCCTGCTGTTGTTTTGCTTTTGGATTCTTTTTTTAACATCCCAAAACAGACATTTGTGGTGCCCAAATGATTAATCCTATGATTTTGTATTTTCTTCCTTCTTCCATGATAAACACTTGCAATAGTAAAGAAAAAATATATGCAGAGCCTGAGCTAAAACTAATAACAGCCCCATCAGCCTCAGGTGTTTTGTGCTAATTAGCAAATGTTAGCACACTTACAGCCTATATTAAGATAGTTAACATAACAAACACTGTAGCATGTGAGCCTGTTAGCATGCTGACATTAACATTTCACTCAAAGCATTGCTGTGCCCAACTACGGCCTCACAGAGCTGCCGGCATTGACTCTCAGTTATGTTTACCCACACCTAAACCTCAAAGGGCAGATCAAAATGCTAAACATGCTAGCTGCAGAACGCTCAGGATTTTTTTCCCTCGTATTAAGCCCCCCCACCCCAGATAGATCATCTTGACAAACAAATTGAAACTTCAGGACTTCGTCTGTGACATGAATGACATACTGCCAAATCACTGAGCACAGAACTGACACTTGCATATTAATAAGCCAATAAAGTTACAGCTATGAAATATCTGATGCTGTAACAGTGTGTTACGTCAGTATTACTTTTAAACTGAGGTGAAAAACAGACATAAGTTATCAATTTTAATGACGAAATGCTCATTGTTCATCTAAAAAATAAATTCACAAACTAAATATTTGAACTATTAAATCAAATATTTAGAGTAAAACAAATAAAAAGGCTGATAAGATCTGGTGTGATAAATTAATAGCACTTAATAGGAATAGCTTGGAGAGTGTTGTTTCTGAAGGCTCTGTTGAAAAGGGAAATGTCCTTGGATGGATAGAGAGTATAACATGTTAATGCTGACAGATTTGTTGGTATTGGGATGTTGTAGTTTGTGTATTTAACACACTGATCTGAGGTAGCAACCAAAGAACTGTGATGTAATTTTCATGTTTTTTTTCACTGTAACTTTTATTTAATTCATGTGTTGCCATTTTTTGTATATTTAGGCATTTTGTGTAATTTTTTTGTAATGTCATATTTTGTGATGTCTTTTTTTTGCTTTAGCCTTTGCTTAAAGCTAAAACTCTATGCTTGAACATATCAAAAGCATTTAGTGATAATGATGCATATCTAAAATTAAGAGGCTCCCAGAACCTTCAAGAGAAAAGAAATAATAGTTTTGACACAGTAAGGTGGTGTTTCCAGTGTAAACGGAAGTATGCAGTTAGTAGGGGGCAGTGTATGTAATGGTAGGTTTAAGAGAATATAAATAAAAGGTATAATGCAAACACATATACATGTACATGAAAGAAAATATCAGATACAAAAAGCAGACGATAATGATCAAAAAACATAGACAAGCCTGCAATACTTTAAGATTTACGAAAAGGCTTTGATTTTCAAAATCATAGAGTAGCCACACACACACACTTGAAACCACACAAACAACAAACAACAGCAGCAGAAGTTCTCCTCACTCAACAGGAGCAAGACTGACCTCTAGTGGTTAAACACTGACACAGCAGACAGCAGCTCCATTAGGAAGAGCTTGAGAAGAAAAATGTGACTTGTAAAACATTCAAATGACCAGTCTCAAATCCTTGTCAAATAAGTATGCACACACATGCTTTCCCTTTTATGCAAGCACTGATAAACTAATCAGATGACTGTCCCATTTACCATAACATCAGTGTCAGCATAAGGCAAATATTGTTCTGACTCACATTCATTCAGCTCTAGCTTGACTCCTGCACTGAGGCTGCATGAGTCTGTTTATCTGATGGGAAAACCAGATACCCTGTACAGAGGTTACGGTGTTTAGACAGGGCATTCCACTGAGCGGTGTGAGCACACACATTCTGAAGGGACTAGACTTTGAGGACATGTTGCACATAACCAATACCATGCAAACACATTTGCACTTCTGCGTGGATTTCCTTACACTTTATTCTGTGTATTCACACCTGCCTACATACACACATCCACCCACTGTTTAGACCAATGATCCATCACTGGCTTTCTCCATTCCTTGCAGGGCTCCTGGTCCCTGGCTGACTCATGCGGTGTGGCTAGCTTTGGGGTTTTCCACAGTAATGAGAGCAGTCGCTACACAATCGAGTCTTTATTCCTGACCTGCACTGAGGCCAGCAGCCGCACACAGCTCACACACAGACTGCTATATTCTTGACGCACACACTCGCACACACAAAGGATGCCTGAATGAACCATATCAGCTATGCTTCACTAACGAGAGTCTGCTGATGCTGAGGTCTTGCTGAATTTCATGCTGGGTGTGCATGTAAGCTTCTGTAGGTGAGTGTGGGTGATCGTTTGTGTGCACGTGCCTCAGGCTTACCCTGCCTCTCATTAGTCCTCCACACAGCTCAGAACAAAAGGTGTCCTGACTTCAGCATTTGCAGGAGCAGTAGAGCAATGCCAAATGTGTGTGTCTGGCGTTTGTGTGTGTTTTCCAGAGGCTATAACAGCAAACTGCACCACAACTGGAAACAGATGATCTTAGCAATTAATGGCCTAAACCTAAAATAAATTGCAGCTGACTGTTTAGCTCTTATTATATGTTCCAGTGCGGAGAACTAAGGCATTGCTGTAGTAAATGGGAAACCGAGTGAAGTATATATCAGCACATTTCAGAAGATTACTCATAAAAATTTATTTCTTCTTTTTCAAGAGTTTAATACTATACATGGCTTCAATAGATATATAGACTTTAATGTGCAATGATTATAAGCAAAACAGATATTCTTCATGTTCAGCTTTAGAAAACCTATGGATCTGTTCAGTCTATAACAAAAATGTCTAAAGCCAGTCAAACCATAATGTTTTATCATCAAAAGAAAGACTGAAGACTTTATCTTATAAAACATCCAAAAATTACATCCAAGATAGAGGAATTTTTATGAAACATCAAGGCACAAGGGATAAAAAGTGTCCAAGCTCCTCTGTTTCTGTTCATAAGCACCACCTTTTCCTCATGCAGCAATCTCCACAGTAACCTCAGGCAAAGAGGTCATCCATGCTTTCAATACATCAGATTCTTAGGCTTTGTATGACAGCGCGGATAAGTTCATGTAAGAACGAGAGGTGTGTCTGTGACTCCTGCTCTCAGTTCTTTGATTCATATTCACTGATGGCTGTTCTGTACGTCCCATCATGCTGTGCATGAACCGAGCCGGTGGATCTGGTGTCCGCTGCCCTTCTCCTCTCTGATTGGTTCACTCCCAAGAAGTAGTCCAGCTGGAAAAAGAAGAGCAGATTTTTAATATTCAATTGTTACCGGGGCAGCTGATGGTATTTAACAAAGTGCATGTGTGGTGAGTTAAATTACACTGTTACCACGGCCACTAAGTTAATTTGGGCACTTGACTACTGCAGCTCTCTTAAGGAAGCATCGCTGTGGATTCCTGGACTATGAGCTCATAGTTCAGACTTACGCAAGGAGTTCATGAACATTTGAGATTTCATTGACCAGTTTCAGTAAATAACGTGTTGTCATGTGACGGCACTGATCATGTCCTAAATGTGGCAAGGCCGTGAAGACGAGTGTCTCTGATCACACGAAACGTCCACTCCTCTTTATGTCAGCTAAATATATATGAGGACGAGGTTGTATGATTGTGTGCGTAAGCATGTGTATGTGTGTTTAAAAATACTTGGCTGCCTAGTGAGGGAGAGGCAGGCAGATGTTATTTTGGAGGCTTACATTGCTCTGTAATTATGTCCTCAAGTCCTCAAGCGTGAGTGGGTTTGTGCTCTAAGAGGACTGTGGTGCCTGTGAGGCTGATGACCATAGTAAGGAAAAACTGACATGACTTTCGCTCTGCAGTGAAACAGCTAAACACTGAGCTTTAAGTGTTTTGTTCTTTCCAGTCATGTGCAGGTCAAGTTTAAATATCAAGCAGCTTGTTACTATCAGCACCTCTTTAACCACACTGATGGAGACTTTGGGGTCTTTAGGGGCAGTCGAGAAACTCATTATTAAATGACAATTTATGAGCAAGTTATGACAGGTACCCTTGAGGTCTTAGATGCTTTGACTTATGTTTCAACGTCACCCTCTGTGACACAAAGTTGGCATCAACTGAGAGTGAAACTGAGACATTCTCCAGATAAATGCATGTTTAAGCCCAAATAGAAAAAAAAAACCCAAAACAAAACAACTTATTTGACGCATTTTTTGAAAGACCCCATCTATTTCACCTCCACCTCAGTCAGGCTTACCGAGTCAGAGCTCCTCATCATCCCCTGTGCTGCCTAGGTGTGATGTGGACAGGTGCCTGTTCCGCCCCGTTTGCACGGCCTGCAGGTTCTTGTAGCGCACCAGCGCCAAAGCGATCTCCGCGTTCCACGCCGTTCCTTCCTGCGGACACCGAAAGTCAATCTCCTTCCCCGTTGCCATGACCACGGTGAAGTACACCAGTCCTCGCTTGTACTCCACGCAGTCAACCGTGGCCATGCGCTCAAAGCGGAGCTCCTTGGCTTTGGAGCTCCACGCCGAGCGCGGAGCATCACCGCCGCCGCTACCGCCGCCCTTGCAGTTGTGCAGCCGCAGCCCTTCCTCGGTGAGCACGCAGCGCTTCTTCTTCCACAGCTGGAGGAGCCCGCTGCTTCGCTTCTCCAGCAGCCCGTCTCTCATCACTTTGACCGGGAGAGACATGGCCACGCCGAGCACACTTCAAACAAATCCAAACTTAGAAAATCCTCAGCAGTGGCTCGTCTTAAGGTTTATCCATTAAACACACTTCTTATATGTTAACTGTGTGTCAAGTGTTCCTCGGAAAAAAATTAAAAAAAATCGCTTTGAGCTGTATGACATTAATAGCCTGTAGCCGCTTCATAAACTGTCATACAGTCTGTGTATAAATCCATTGACAGGGCGCTGTTGTGTCTGTGGGCTGGCCTGCCTGCCTGGATATGTTTGAACATGCCCGGCTCCTCTGTGGACCTTCTCCCCCTTCAACTCGCACCCCGCCTCCTCCTGCTGACGGCAGGAGAAGATCCGGCCTGTTTATGATACTCCCTGCTTGTGCGTGTGCGTGTGTGTATGTGTGTATGTGTGAGTCACTGAGTGCAGAGACAATTGGACTTTACAGCATTTTGTCTGATGTACGTGTGTTATCAGAAAAAAATGGTACAGGTAGGTGGGTTTAGCCACCTCTCACCTGGGCCACGATGCACCTGTTTGAAAAAAACTTGCCACTCACCTTTAAGAGAAATGGCTATGAAATATAAAATGAAAATGAGGTTAAAATAGGTCAGGGAAATCACATGTTGCTGCTCTTTCAAGTTCCGAAAAGTGTTTATGACAAGCGGCTTTCTCCTGTCTCTTGAAAGCAGGAATGTGAGTGGGAGGCAGAGGGAAAGAAACAAAGTTCAAGAAAGTCTTTGTTGAGAAGATAGGAAGGATGACTAATCAATCGATTATCTAATGGAAACACTTTCACGAGTTTATTGTATTTGCAAAGGAGTGTTCGAGCATTATCAGTTCCGTTAAACTGTTAGCTTAAACCATAATTACATTTTTTTTACACATCTTAAAGTTATGTGAAATAACAGGAAGATGAATGCGAAGATTAAACTGAAATAAATTGACGAACTGGTTTGATTTTCACAAGAAACTTCACAGCTTCAACTGAGGTTTTATTTCCCTGCATTGTAATAACCCTTTGCTAGGGAAGGCTTTATTATGGCAATTAAAAAAACAATTTTGTCATTGTTCACATTCTTGACGATTACATGGCTCTAATGTGCCACACTAAGTTTGTGGGTGGAGTGTATTATAAGTGTGTGATTCCCCCACCTTTCCAAATCACTGGCTTTATCGTCTCAGGATTGTGATGTGTCACTGCGATGTTATGAGAGGAATGGCTTCAATGAACACGTGTCATTTCTTGAAACTTAAGCACCAAGCCACCAAGCGGCTTCGCTTCTCTGTCCCGACACAACAAGTACACACACACACACACACACACACACACACACACACACACACACGCAGGCCTATAGTTTCACACACATTTCTCATGTAATTTTTGCATAAAATTAGAACAACTGACACAAAAATCATTGTTTGTCCATTTTATTTATCATGCCGTTTTAAAAACGCAACATGTAAAGCAGCAATTACTTTATTACATAAAATATTGTTGAAATTTCATTGAGGCTAACTTCCTCTTTAAAAGAGGAGGGGAAAGCAGAGTGCAATTAATCAAAGCTGCGTTTAAACAGAAAGCTGAGCAATGTTTCAGTATAAAGTGGGGGCTATTTATCAAGATTTACCGTAATAGCACTATTGACTATATAAAACTAAGAATGTGTTATTATTTCCACTGGCCAATTTACAATGCAGCTTAAAAGCATGTGCCGGTCTAGTGCATGTGTTCTGAACTGGTAGCAGTCTGCCCTCTGCAGGATGAACACGGTAGTGCAGCATTCTGGAAGTCCGTCATTGAGGGACTCATTTGACCCTACTGTGTGTGCGACAGCGCCCCGGCTCCCCCTCCGTACCCGTATCCCTTGGGACCAAAGTTTTTGCCATAGCAGCCTGTTGGAAAAAAAGGTAATGCAAATAAACAACATGCAACATCATATCCTCCAAATAATCCCTGCTGGACTCTCGCACGTCATAAAATTTGGTTTAAAGCTGTGCTATGCTAGCTAAGAGCATCACCGCTAACATTAGCCTCATTTGGACCCCAACCTGGGGCCAACATAACTTTTGACTAAATTCTACATGCTATATAGCGTCAGGTTACGTTTCCTTGATCCTAAATGTGTATATTTTGTGTTCAGAATGCTAAAAATCTACCGATGAAAAAATAGTTTTGAAATCCGTTATTTTTTGAGACATTGTGCTTCTCTGTTCAGCACAGTAGTCTGAAATGTGTCGTGGACGACTTAAGTCTTTGTGGTGAAGTTAAAAGATTGTTATCGCAGCATATTTTTTCACGTGTATTGAAGAATTTATGAGGATTCCTGAATTCGAGAAAAACATCTTTATTGCAAAAGATATTTTGACTTAAAGCAGAAAAACCACAGATAGTTTATGCTTAAGTCCCACTGGTCCCATCTGGTCCCACTGGTTTCTGTGGGAATCTGTACAGTAGTTATTAAACAAAGATAAGTTATTTTTGCACCCACTTTGATTTGTTCCATTAGTTAAACATATGATGTTTGTTAGTTAAAAGATAATTTCACGAAAAACAATGTCTGAGTTTATTTGTGTTTGTTCTAAAACCAAAGTATAACCCAGTTATTTTCAGTGCGGGTTGTTTGTGCAGAGTTATGATGTGATGTTTGATTTCCGTAATTTTTATTTATTTAAGGTTTCATTTTACAAACCATGCTTGGCTCGAAATCTGAAACATTCCCAAGATTATTTCAATTGAACAAGAGCTGGTGAGTGCAACAGTGGTGATTCAAACCAAGGTGGTTTGGGTGAGTATTGTTTGTTTTTTTTGTTTCTGTCAAGTTTGAAATATGTGTGTGATGTGATGAGATGCTAACTTCAGTTGACATCTCTGCAATACATTTCATATACCAGAACTGATACTTCTTCAAATTGTGTTGATAATGCTATTTTTTTAAATATGATTTCTACATACAGTCAGAATCTCCTGTATTATAAAAATCTGAATAAATCAATACCTGTAATACTAGAACCACTACTGATCTTAAATGAACTTTTACTGCAGCAATAATCATTTAAATTTATTTACAATTAAAAAAAAAAGCTTAACATTTAACTTCTGCTTGTTTTTTTTAACAGTTAATGCATTTGCAGCAAAATTTTATGCCGTGTGTGACAAAAATATGAGGTGACTATAGTCTGTGCAGTGTAAAGTCAAAGGATTCTCAATTCAGTGTATACATAAACTGTAAAGGATCTTATTTAAAAATCAAAACATGTTGTTCCTGGCCATTTACTTTTATGTTCTTTGTTTTATCTATCTGTGCTAGGGGGCCCTCTGCTGTATTATTTTGTTTACTACACCCCAGTCACTCACTCCCAGGCCACTGAAAAAAATAGCAGTTAGGCTGGAAATTTAAATTTTGTATCCAGTAATTTTAACTCTGGTTTATGATTTGCCATCTTGCCCTTTTGATACTTTGTACATTGCATTAGTGCTGTGTGATGCATCAGACTTATTAACTTTGGTGTGACTCATTATCTCTGGAAGCGGAGTACAAACAGAGTGGATAAAATCTGACATATGTATCTGCTTAGTTGAGCAGCAGAAGTGTTCATGCCTAGAGTGTTAAAAACATGATTTTACTAGAATTTAAGCCCTTGTCGTATAAAACTGTGTCAGTGTTTTGTGGTGTTTCTCTTCTTCTTTGAAAGGATCATTTTAGAGACATTACAACTGACGCTGTTATCATGTGTCTTCCTGAAATGAGGCCACGTTTTTTTGGACAGTTTCTTCCTGTTCATCACTTCTACTTCTCGTTGTAAATTTCTGGTGTAAACAGATGAGGTAGATTTTTCCTATGTGCAGCTTTCAGATAAACATGCTGGCATTGATGATGTAATTTACAAGCTTTGTGCCAAAGTGTTGCACTTGCACAACAGTATAAGTTGACAACTTGCTTTTGAAAACATATTAACAACTAGACCTGTACTGTTTAAGTTAAGACCTGTAATGGTTAAGTGGATGAGTGTGGAACCTCAGTCAACGACTTAGGTCTTGTTTTATTGTAAAAACCAGATGTGGTTAGCCTTAGACAGTGGACCGGTATAAAGAGGTGTAATGTGTGTGAAGGATGCTTGTGCAGTAGGTTTCTGTGTGATTGTATAGAAATATGCTACGATTTCAGTTTGAGCTGATTCTAGTATGAGAAGTGAAGACAGTGAAGTTTTACTTTTGCAGTAGATCTCTCCATCCTTGTCAGCTAGTGTGGTTGACTCAAGGCTCTTGTTACACGAGACACAGGTGAAACATCCATTTTTATGCCATGACTGTAAATGAAAAGAAGATCTTTTTTAAAAAACAAAGTGTTTTTGCAATCGTGCACATGTATATGCATGTGTGGTATTTTTTTCTTACACTCCCAGCTCCAATCACTTTCTCAGCAGCGTAAACAGCCTTGCCACAGCGAGGGCACTTATCTGACCCCCCAAACTTCTGAGCCAGCTTGGATTGGTTTGGGTTGGTGGTAGGGCGATGAGGTGCAGGTCTGACAAAAGGAGAGAGAGAGACAAACTTAGATAAAAGCCCTTAAAAAGTGATAAAAATATTTTTCTGTGTTTACTCACTCTTCATGTTTGATACCCAGAGACTGTCCTTTGTCCATGTTGAGGACCCCTGCTCCCTGCCCATAACCATAGCCTTTTGGTCCATGCTTTTTTCCATAGCATCCCTTGCAGAAAACTTCATCTGAATGAACGGCAACAGTTGTACTGTCCAAGTTCTTCCGGCACACCACTGCACAAACAGACACATTCACGTGCACGCTCACAAACACATGTACATATATTATTGTTTTGCATATCTGTTCACATACTTTTGAGCACACTCATGTGTCTAGATAGGCTCCTGACTGTCTCCTTTTATGGAGGGGCTGAAGAAAAATGTTCTCATTTAAATTCCATCACAGGAATGTGCGATTACAAGCAAGAGCACAAATAACTCCACTCAGAACTCAATGAACCTACATATTTTTGAACTGACACAGAAATAGACTTTTTAATTTAATTAAATAAATTTCTTTTGCATTTTTAACATTAATGGTGAACATTCACTTCTTGAGAGCAGAAAAATCTATCCTGACGTAAGTGTAGGTAGATAATCTCGCAATGCTGCTGTACTTTTGGTTGTGTTGTGTGAGTATCTGTTTAAACATGACTTTACACTGCATACAAATAACCACCAATTTAACATTAATGTTCAGTTTAAAGAGGAAACAATTGATACTTCTAAGTATTCCAGCATGTGACATACAGCAACAGTTTCTTTCGTTTTTTTTCCCAACCTTGGGTTAGTATTACTTGTGACTGTAATGACAAGTAACATGATTCAGAAGTTTAGCTGTTTCCACATTCACAATGACAGGAAGCAGCAAAGAGTTTACTCACTGCACAGGAAGCAGGACTTGTGGAAGCTCCGCCCGTCACAGAGTACCTCCTCTGCAAAATAAACTGTCTTCTGACAGCGGCCACACTTGTTTCCTCCCCCTAATGGCATCCTGCAGTATTGCACGAAGCATAAACAAAGAAACATTATTAAAACTGTGATTTACATTACTCTTTTTTCATATTTTAAATCTGGAAAGAGATCTTGTTTCTTTGACCTGGTTTTGAGCCCTGTAATTAACGTGTTGTACTAGGACTTAAATAGAAAAACAAAAGGATGAAGGAAATAAATTCCTTTACACAACCATCAAGCAAACAGTTTTACTAGAGTTTATGTTGTTAGAAAGACGCTTAAACTTTCAAATTTAGTGCCTGTAATTTTGGTTTTGTCAAGCTAGGCTCAGTGACGACAGTTTCACTCCTGCCAGCTCTTTGTGGCTTTTGCAAAGGACTAGTAAGCCAGCAGTGGAAGATTATAAAAGATTTGTTGTTGTTGTTGTTGTTAAACTGAGATGAAGGTTGGTCTCTCTTAAAAAAACTTCAGACAGCCTGAGTGAACGTGATGTGAAAGCATGACTTTCTGAGGAGTATTAAAGTTGACGTGACGTGAAATCTCCTGGCATCTTTCCTATTTTTTTCCCAGCATGACCCTCCCAGTCCATTCTTGCATATCCACATCCACATTCCTGACCGTGTAAACCCTCCCACCTTCCTGCCTCCGACTTACACCATCGACCACTTGCCTGCCTGTCTGTCTCATTCTGCATAACTTCTGCCAACTGCACCTCTTAATCTGAGCTTTAGCTTTGTTGTTTTAGGCAGGGAAGATGTATGCTGAAGAAGCAGCTACAACTTTGCCTGGTTCACTCCCCTTCTCTGAAGCATAGTATGGAGTGTTAGGTCTTTTACTGTCACCCTGGCCACACTGTCTGTTTTTGATGAAAGACATAATAAAGGGTATTTGATTCTGTGACTCATCCAGAGAGGCCTGGTCATACTGAATGGTCTCTCTTTCTATTTTTGTTAGCAAACACAACACCCTAAAAATAAACACAACTTCCTTATAGCTGACACCAGAGTGATATTTAATGAGAGTATGAGCTTACTGCCTGATATTAAGTCATCACTGTGAAAGAGGTAATGGGTGGAGCTCATTGGTTTGCTGTCTTGCCAAGCTGCACTGTGCCTCTCCTCTATAATATCACAGTAAAATCTCTGAGAGACTTTTGTGGATCAGGGTGGAAAAATCCTGCTGTTTTTCTTCAAATGTTTTCTGGGATGTTACTGAAGCTGCTGCTAAATATACCTAGTAATGTGCATTCAGTATATGTGTATGTCAGTGTTACTTATAAATAATTCTTTTTATAGTTTATAAAAGCACTACTACCAAGGCAAGCTAATAAATGTAAGATAAATAAAAGTAGTTCAGTTAGTTACTTTTGCATGATCAATAAGTCTGTCTTCACTTATGAATATTCCAACAGATACCAACTGTCAGTCTTGGATGTTCTTTCACAATGTTTTTGACAAAAGGTGAGAAGAAACAATGTTGAGAAGTCACAAACTGACGGCACAACCACAGAAAACTGAATAGAAGTTTAGGGAAACCTCGCTAAAGCAGAAGAAGCATAAGATGTAAACAGAGTAAAGACCTTGATTATTATTATTATGTTGGAAACAGTTCGTATTACAAGCCGCACAAACTCCATCTGTCATTTTCAGGATAATTTATATTGTGAAGGCCTTCTGCAATCCTAGAAATGAGACAAGAGTGCCAGTAAAAGCAGAAATGTCTGGTGCATTTTCGTTCCAGCCACAAGCCTAGGAAAATGTGGCTTGAAGTGGTAAGTCACAAGTCTCGAATAACTTTCTAACTCTTTCATAATGTTTTACAGAAATCTGAGAGGCATGGAAATCGATGAGCAGTAGAAAAAAAAGCAGAAGCTTGGACATGAGCTGAGTGTCATGACCTGAAGATGACTTCAGCTCCCAGCTCCAGGTCAACATATATAATGCAAAAGGTGGGAAATAGTTGGTGAGGAACTTCATAAAACATTCTACTTAAATTTGACAATATTTATTTAGACTTCTTCAGACAAAACGTGCTCTGACTTGAGCTTACAAAGCATCTCACAGCACCAAAAGGTAGTTTCGACGTTGACAGTAGTGACAGCCATTAATGTGAAAACAGAGGAGAATATAAGGAGCAGCATGTTGATTAACTCTGGTGCATGTTGAAAATGCTTTCTCTACACGCTGAGACAGGTAGGTACGCTTGCACTTGTACAGGAATGCCCAAATAAAACAGAGTGGTTTTGAGAACAAGGAAGTCTGTTCATAAGAACACCATGGCTGGATGTGATATCTGTTTGATTTTATGCTGAGATTAATATCAGTAGGATTTGACTGATATTCGAATCCATAATGTCTACAGTCGAACCACAGACTGCATTTGGTCTGCTGCTGCATAAGGAGTTAAATATTATGTTACGGTTTTACTGCATGCTTTGATACCACTATGCAAACTTTACTGCATGATAGGTGTTTAAACAAAGTAATCTCCTCTGACCTGACTTTCTTTAGAAGTTAACAAAAAAATAAACATGTGGCAGAGTGTTTTACCCATCATGCTTCAGCGGAAAGATAAGGAAATTAGGTTCAGTGAGAAGCAAACAGAAAGTAGGAAGCATAAGCAGTCTGCATTATATTAACATTACTTACCTGCAGTTAGTGGCTGATGTCAGTCAGTGATGGTGGACAGTTGTTGTCTGACTCCCTGATCAGGTGGTGTTGAGAGCAGTCCTGCGGTTGATTCAGGAAACCAGCAGGAAACCAGAGTGTTAGATGGAGAAGTTGAACTTGTTGTCTTCAAGAGAAAATGAGTTTCTTTTGTTAGCTTAAGTATTAGATGGTAACCTGGTAAGTCCAGTGGTACAGTTACACCCAGACAGAGCTTTTGGTATGTGCCTCTCCACTTTTCCACTCTTCCAGCTGTGCTGAAAGGGTGGAGCCTCCTTTTTCAGTCTGTAGACTTACTGCATATTGAGGAACAGAGAAGTTTCTGACTGAGAGAGAGAGAGGAGAGAGAGAGAGAGAGAGGTGAATGGGGAGGGATCTTTGTTGTAAAAGCTTTGTATTACATGGCAGGGTAGAACTTTTTTTTAACCACTGAGAATTACAGCTATAATGTGATGCAAAAGGAAATAAACCTATGCATCACAAAGACATCGTAAACTGCACATAGTTCAGAGAAAAATAAATGTAGAAGAAGATAATTAGATTGGTGCAAAATCCCCTGCTGTCCTTTGATTTTGTTTCAGAGAACTGTAGACCTTACTGAGTAATTGCCTTGCTTGTGTTAAATGGTAGGATGATTTGAGTGGGTTAATGTGTAAAAGGTCTTGCTTCTCTTTGGTTGCAGACTGTACTTTACATGACATGATAAATGTCTGACATTCAGGCGATGTGAGTTTCAGCTGATAATAAACAAGCGATTGTAAATTGGATGAACTCCAGTTTTATAGTATTTCAGTTGTCTGTCCTTGCCAGTCCTGAAATTGCCTGATGTTGGGGATAACAGATTCATAACTATGGCTGAGAACAGGATTGTTGACATAGGTTTTGGAAGAATAATTTGTTGAGTAAAAGTGAGTGAATTCACTGAGAATCTTCCGGCTCAGTGCATTTAGAATAATCTTGGATTGCTTTTGATGTCCTTTGTGTTCACAGTTTAACTGTAGGTGTTGTTTCTTCTCTTCTGTAATTTTCTTATGAGCAAGTACATTCGTCTTGCTATAGGTGGTGTTTGTTTGGTAGAAAACCTTTAATAGACAATCAGTTTAAATCTTAAAAAATTACTTTTTTGGGCCTATTTGGAATTGCTAAATGGCAAAGAAAACTATTAAGCCAAAGCAACATATATGCATTGTTTGAACAAATCGAACAATGCCAATCATGTCCAAAAAAAGGCAAAGATTAAAAAACTTGATTCTTAATAAGTTGTGCTCAGTCAATAGCTCCAGTGGATCTCTGGTGATCCAGTGGATGTGAGGGAGTTTAAGTGTCAAAGGTAAATCAGCTGTTTCCCCTCTTACACAGTAAGCAAGACACAATCTCAGAATAATTACGGTCTCTGCACTTTATTATCGTAAGCCTAAATGACCTTTAGAGACTTGCTGGTAAAGGTCACTCGTTTCTTTTATGGATTGGAAAGCATGAATAGAAATAGAGCAAGGATGTGCTTGCTAATGCCATCAGAAAGCAGAGTGCATGATGACCATTCAGCTCCACAGTACTCTGCTGCCATCTTGTGGTCATTGCAAGCACTGTTCACCAGTACAAAAGCTAAAAAGTAACGGTGAAGTAAATTCTTAATTTTTTTATGCTTTGTAGTGTTTTGTGTTTTTATAATAATAGATAAAGAAATTATTAAAGAAAAAAACAGCAAACATTTTCCAATAAATACTGACATTTGAAAAGGTGGAGCCATAGATTATTTTGCCTTTTTCTGTTCAAATGACATGAAAGGGGACCTACCCAGATTTTAGACATCAAAGTCAGTTTAATGTTACAGCTGGATGAACAATCTTGTGGCTCAAGAAGGAACTATGTGAAATCTAATGAATTTCCCCAATAATGTTGCTTAAATCAGTGTTTGTCAGACACCTAAGTGTAAAACATCTAAAGTAAACTAAAGTATGAAAAAGGAATCAAGGATACAAAGTTATGAAGTCAGTCAAATCACTGGGGCTTTCACACTATTTTAATATAACGTGTAATTTTTAGTGACAGTCCTGGGGCCCACATTCTTCACACACAGTGTGGAAGTCAAGAGTTGTAATAAGAACTTTAAAATGTGTTATTTAAACAAATATTCAAGAAAAAATAGTTTTCAAAAATGGGTTTATTGCACATTCTGTAACAGGCACACACAAATCGACAAACTCCAGGCATTCATTCTACATGCATCCACCTTAGGCACAGCCAAAACCACTGTAACTGGTTGATATACATGCACACAAATCTTGATGAAATGCTTTGTATGATGTGTAATGCCTCGGCAGCCTCAGCTTCTCAAAACATGTTGAAGCTGTTGGAAAAGTGGCCTCTACTATTTCTACCTTCATCTCTGCGGCTGGCACCTCCCATCCTATCCAGAACCTAATGAGGCTCTTAAGCTCAGCAGGGGAGGCTGTGTTAAAAAAACAGCTGATGAGACAACAGTGAATCTGCCAAAAAGATTTATTCTTGAAAAAATTACAGTAACTCTGCTTGTACAAACCTTTTTCAATAAATCTTTTGAAGTAGCCAGATACTCGATGTACATCTGTGTCAGTGGACTCATCTTTGTCTTCCAGTTTGTAGCTCTCGAAGATGACCGTTATCGATGTTGGCCATGTGATGCAATCCAAGATCATCTGAAGTCAAATATAACTCAAGCTATATTTAAAATAATCTATGATTTTGATGGTATTTTACACTGGTGCAATACACTGTGCCATTGGAATGACTCTGAACTTCAAAATTGACAATAAGCTTCGATTTTAAGTTCTTGTGAAGAAAACCTAATAAGGCCACTCATGTTTCACTTATCATCAACGTACAAATAATATGTTGCTTTTTGTTCTGTACATATTCTTCTTTGTGTTTTGAGAACAATATGTACAAATTTTAAGTAATTATTTCTGAGTAACGGCCAGCTGTTTGCAGCCTCGGACTGCTGTGGAATGTGCCTTTGGTGTTGTACCTGAGGTGTGACTTGTGCCTCCGATTCCCTGGGAAACAGGATTGGGATTACATCTCTTCTGTGAATGAGAAGTGGCCATAGCTCGGTCTCCTTTAAGCCTTTTCTGAACTGATTGACTTGACGTCTTGTCTGCTCGATTACCTGCAATTCAAGTAGCATGACATTGTGTTCACAGAATAAATCATCAGTATTTTTCTCTCTGTTGCCTTTGAATGGACATAAAAGAAGTTTATAAGCAAAGTGATGTTGTTCTGGGGTTATTTTCTGACTTTACTTAAATTGTAGATGTTATGAAGCAGTGGTTTAAATTTCCTGATATGTATATTATTTTGCAATGCCAGAAAACTGCTCTTTAAAAGTCCAAGACTCATTAGTAATTTCACTTGGATATTTTAAAAGAAAAAAGCCACTCAGGCTTCTCGTTTCAGCTGATTGCAAATCTAATGATTCATCACTGAAATCTGTTGCAGATGTCAGTGCAGATGGAATTTTGAGGCTTTGGCAACAGAGGGTGGAAATTGTCTTGACAGATAAACTAGAAAAACAAGAAGTGGCATTTTTGTATTCTGTTCATTTTTGAAGATTGCTGTCAGACAGTGTTGCCTTTGCAATTAAATGTTAAAAAACTGGCAGCCACAAAAAAGTGTTTCTTGAGCAAATTGTGGAAGATGTAACACTCTTTCAGGACTTCACTGGACATGTTATCTAATGACAGTAGGAAAAATGTTTTTAGTAGTGTGAGGAAATTCATCAAGAAGATAATGAAAAGTGAAAAGAAACACTTTGACATTACAGCATGCAAGAGAAGCTTTTCAGAAAGCCGTTTCCTGTTGGTGGCATTTGGCACTGGCAGGTCCCACAACAAGCAGAGCTGATGGATGGAATCGAATTCTCTGATTTCTGTGTCTCCATCAAGCTGGAATAAAACATAATGAAAAACACATTTTATTGATGCGGCATGCATAGAACAAACTACATGTAACCAGTGTATGAAGTGAAAGAGCCTCAAAGAAGGGAATACAGGCCTCTATATTTTCATGTTTACCATTTTCACAGTGTCACGGATGTCGAGGTCAGGGCAGTCTTGTATTGTCACAGGAGTAGTCTCTAATGAACCTCCAAAGAGAATGTGAATAATGGCGGGGCTAAGTCCTGGAAAACTCGGGCCGCAGTGCAAGAAAGAATGGCCAATCATCCGGCCTGCGACTGTGAACATGTTATTTTCAAGAAGCTCCTCTGAAACTGAAGGGATGAGGTGATCAGGCTCACCCTCGAAGATTTTCATGATTCCTAAATTTCCTAAAAACAATGATGGTTGTAGAAGATAGAACACAAGACTTATGTTTGAAAAGAAAATAAACCAGAGCATCAAGATAATAACACTGGAGCAGCATATAATCAGTTAAAGCTAAAGAATGATACATGTGGATATTCATACTGAGAAGTGAACTCTTAGTTGTTTGTTGAATTAAGGCTCAATTAATCCTCATATTTTTATGTCAATAGTGATTTGTTTCATTAATAATTTTCATAGATTTTGAATATGATGGTCTGTCTATCATCTGACATATCAGTGATTTGATTTAGTGATTGAGATTTTTGTCTTTTTTTAAAAAGCAAATATTTAAAAAAGGGTAATAAGGTTATCTTCTTCAAGATCCATCAAGGAAATAACTCAGTTATTTTAGCTAATTGATTCAAATTTAAAGGTCAAAGATGTAAAGTTTACAATAAAGTAAGAATTGGAGTAGCAGCAG
>JAPZDZ010000002.1:14154011-14164117 GCA_029783805.1 Acanthurus tennentii | reverse complement strand
CATACACACACACCAAGTCTTCACAGACGCTTGCACACTCCTACCCATAATCCCTCTGTTACAAGTCACTTCCCGTTTCATGAGACAAAGCAACAGATCATGTGAATTTTTTTGTGCCTGTGGCTGAGTTTGGAGTGTTTTTTTCTGCAGGAGTTTCACACATTTTCCCCTGTTTGGAGCTGCAGAAATAGAAACAAGGCCTTGACATTAATGTGAGTATTGTGAGTGTAGCTATTAAGTCATTGTGGTCTGCAGCATGAGGGGCGTAGTGTATGTGCATGTGAGTGAGGGAAAAAGATGGAGGGGGGCTTATGTGTACAGTGTGCATGTGTTCTGTATGTGTGGGGGAGGTGCTGTACTTGTTAGGCCATGTGCTGTGTCCTAATCACATTTATCAATTTATCATGGTTGAATGTCCAGTTGATGTATTTATTTTCCATCCTGCAGTTTGAGGAAACATATTTTTCATTATTAATGTATCTCTCAAGTGGAGACTTGCAGACCAAGTTCAGTGTTAGCACAGCCCAGTCAACTCCCAATCAATATGTGATCAGGCAGAGAGCTTCTAGGCTGTACTTTACTGCAAGATTAAGACTGTAAATACCCTTATGAACCTTTCAGTCTCATGATTGATTGAGCATACACACCATAAGACAAAATCAAGTCAGAAATAACTCTTTAACAGTCATTGAAGCGTTTGAAAAGGGGGATATTTTATGAATCTGTCCCTGTTGTGTATCACAATCTTCATTAAATATTCAGCACCGTCCCTTATGTCAGTGTGTCAAACTGTAAGCCAGCGCAGCAGAAATGTGAGAAGAGAGAGAATAAATAGAGAGAAATAGATGCTGATACACAGAGAAAGACAGAAAGTGGCTGGAGAGAGAACAGGGTTGAAAAGCAATGAAGCCAAAACAAGTCAGAGTAACCAGATTCCTTTTTAATTAACTCAAAACAGACAAAATGTCAGGAAAATATATCACACAGAAATCAAAAAAGTAAAAAAAAACAACAAAAAAAAAAACAACATCTTTGGAGCTTTTTAAATGTTTACTATTAAAGAAGAAATTGCAGTTTCACACCTCCAACTGTGAGGCACCCTGGCATTACACAGAGCAGCAGTGAAGGTCACAGCAGTGTATTTCCTCTTTCTATAAAGTGGATCAGATGGTTTGTGCGTACAGGCTACATGTGATAAGATTTTTACAGTCTGCGGTTTTTTATTAGGATGGAAAGACAGATAGGAGAAGCTCGGTTCAAGGTCAGATGTTGGATCGTTATTCTCTGTTTGTCAGCTGGGTAAAGACATCAATAGAAGGTTCACTCCGAACATGTTGATTCCTCCGTCGCTGCCATCTGTTTCCAGCTCTCTCCTCTTTTGTATCTCCCTTATTTCTCTTCCTCACTCTCTGCCTCATCCTCTTTCATTAGAGGTGCGGGACAAATTACACAAGTGATGGATGGGCTGCTCCTCCTTCATAATACTTGCTCATACAGGCATGTGCACTGAGCACATTTGCAGAGATAGACACCAGATGTATGTGTGTAATTGCATGTGTTCATGCACAATGTCATTCTTTGTAAGTGTATCCCTCTTAAGCATACACTGCAATTTTTTTTCAGTTTATTTTTTTCATCCTCATTTCCTTGACCACCAATTAGACTTTGAAAACAGGATGATGAGTTTGGGCTTTTCACATTGTGGCCACATCTGCTTAATTACTATGTATTACTCACAGGATACAGACCAGGCCATGTGTGAGTAACCCCTCCCCATGCAAAGACACACGCTGACAAATACACACACACACACACGAACCCCACTCATCCACCTAATGGACCAGCCTGTCTTTGCTTTTGCTGGGCTTATATTTCACCTCAGAGAGGAGGAGCACAGCCAACAGGTCCATTACTGAGGGAAAGTGAGAGATAGGGATTGTGATGAGGGGAGGAAAAAATAGAGAGGGGCGGGGATACGGATGCAGGCGTACTGCGGCAGCAGCGGAGCGGCATGACGTGATAGAGGAGTGGAATGACAGACACACACACACATATACACAGATACACATGCTCGCAGCTCAGAGGCCCGTCAGGCAAAAGTAGGCAGGAGCAAAGGCAGGGACTGAGCCAGACACACTGAGCAGCATACAGATCGGAGACAAACTCACTTGCTGCTTTGTATCCTGATGCTTGTACGGGGTAAGTGTAGCCTTGTGTTCGATTTTATTTAGTCAACATTTTCTGTTTCTTTTCATGCACCAGTTAGTGTAACTGTTGCTGTGTATCTTACCTTGTCTATGCGTGTGAATATGTGTTCTTTCATTGCTCCAAATGCAACTGTGAATGCCAGTTTATGTGAATGGAAAAATGCCAGCACTCTTTTTTTTTGAAGGATGATGACGATTTTTACAGTGACTTAACTCTCAGCAGCGGAACAGGGGGATGGCGGCAGAGTGAAAGAGGGAGGTTAGCAGAGAGAAAGGCAGAGCTTAAGTGGATGAAAAGAGGGGCAGAGGGGATGGTAGGGACTCGGGGTGTACCGTAACCAGGAGCATGATGTGATCCGTCTGAGTCAGCATTATTGGGGCTGTATGACTCAGAGCAGCATGCATAGCAAACATACTGAAGTGTGTAAAAAAGAGAGATCAGTCAGGAGGGCTGCATGATGAGGAGAAGAGTTGTAGCTGGGAATCAGAACAAAGGGCAACTGTGTACACATGGTGATGTTTATGTGGTCTGTAGTCTGATTACTCTTTGTCCTGTTTAGTTTTTGTGGGTGCTTTTGTTGCTTTGCCCTTGCTTTTATAACGACTAAACTCTCATCAGATGACTTCTCCATGTGGTGGTACTGTGCTGCGTTGAAAACCTAGTAACACCAATTTTAGTCATTTTTATGTTTTTAATAGTTAAGGGTAACCATCAATAAGTAAAAGTCTTGCATACCCTCTTATATGCATCAAAATTACATTGTGTTGAAGTTGCAACCAAGTAAGTTTGACTGTGTTCCTGTGCAGTTGACAGATACAAGGTTTTTAGATGACTTAAGTGCAACATTATGGGATTTTTTTGGGGATGACAGTATATGTGTCACTGTGGGCCAAGTAATGTTCTATTTGGGCTGCTGACTCATAATAACATAAACAGTCTTCAGTTCATTGTTCAAACAGACATTTATATGTGTGTGTGGGTGGGTGCGCGTGTGTGTGTGTGAGTACGAAATGACGTTTTCGGCCAAAAGATGAGAACAATGATTTTATCAAAGAAAGTTACTTTGAAAATGAGTCACCTCGGTATGGAGACCCCTGATTGGTTGAGAATGTCGTTCCTGTTTGTCACAGCTTCCTGTCTCGATGAATGGAGAGGCGCTGGGGACCAATCAGAGGGCAGCGGTGAGGATGCAACAGTGATCCAGGAAAAAACAGCCCATTGTTCCTGGGACGTCGGAGAAGTGTGACCACCCTCCGCCGGCTCTCGCTGCTCAGCTTAACGGCACACTGAAGAACCCAAAGACCCCACTCACAGGTAAGACGCTCATGTGGGACGGCAGGTCTGGCATGTGACATTTCATTAAAAGCAGTTTATGAGCCTCAGATGTTGTTATTTTTAGAAAACTCCTTCTAAGAAAAAAATTGTGCCTTTCCAGAAACCCTATCAGCACATTTAAGTGTTTTAGTACCGCTGTGAGACACTATCGTACCGCAAGATGATTTATGAAAGCACAGTGTCCCTGTTGTTTAGGTTCTTTTCGTTATGGAATTAATTACATTCTTTTATTAGGCTTCCCAGAGTAGGTGAAACACACAAACACACAGATACTGCAAATGTCCTTCAGCTCACAGAAAGAGAGGCCTATGTTACCACCTCATTTATTGATTTTGTGATGAGTCAGACGCTTTTCATCACAGGGGTGAGAGTGTGTGTGTGTGTGTGTGTGAGAGTGAAAGAAAAAAGTGGGTTTTCAAGGTTTTTTTTAACCAGAAGTACAATAACTTAGTTCAGGCAGAATATGTCATGGGACAGAGGAGCTAAAACGGTCTAATAAGGTTATGAAGTTAGAAGCCTGCATCTAATGCCAGCTGCTGCACAAGTCTTCTTTATCTCTACTTGATCCAAGTGCATATCAGAGCTGGTGTTTTTTATGACAGAGGTGAAAGTTGTTTTTTAGTCAGTTCATGTAGTTCACCTCCTGGCTATAAATAATGGAAAATTAAAAGGGTGGCAGTGATTATTTAGGAGAGTCACTGCTGCTGTTCCACACAAGATCCAGCAGATGTCAGTACCTTCCTTGCAGAATTACCAAAAGAACCTGTCAAATTCAAACATCACTACATTAACTTGACCCAAGAGAGAGTTTTTATTCACAGTTATTGTTTCATACAAAACGTTGTGGTGTTTGCAAAAACTGCAGTTTACTTGTTACTTCTGTCAATATCACTGACAAATTTATTTACTGATGTACTGACTTACTTAAATTGCATTAAGCTTAATTTACATTTATGTGTGTCACAGAGACGCTAATGCATATTATCCAATAAGCCTGGCAGCTGAAATCTGGAGAATTAAGTAAATAAACAAGATACTGCAAAATTGATTTGATTTGCAATTTTGCTAATTTATTAATCATTCAAATTATTATTAATCAAAATACCAGACAACACTTGGTTTTGACTCTAAAAATGCTTTTTTCTCTGTGTTATATCTATAGATTTGATAGCCTCGGGTTTTAGACTGCTGTTTAGTCAAAACAATCAATTTTTAAAAATTACTTTCAGTAGAACAAACTCTGATTTTTCACTGCTTAAAGATTCACCAGTGGACTTTTTTTTATTAATAGTTTTGGCAATATAGTTAAGATGACCTGTGTGCTCTTTTTGTTGTTTTTGGCTCTAGTTAACACTGCAAATGTAAATGTGAGTTTACAGTTCATCTTGAAGTCATGTAAGCTCTTGCAAACTGCTGTTGCTTCTTTTAGGAGCTCTGTCCAGTTGTTTCTTAATAGGCTTGTAAAAAAGTTATGTAGGTCAACTTTAATGACATAGGGATGATGATTCCCTGCTTGTTTGTCCTTTCTGCTGATTTTTAAAAACATATTCATAAACTTATTCCACACTTTTTTTTTAAAAAAAGAAAACATTTCTCCAGGCAGACCAGTCACATGCATTCAGCCCTACTGTCAACAAACCAACAACTTGACTGTTGTAAATGTACTTATGTAACGGAATTATACAGAAAGATCTTATCTTTGAAGCTTGTCTGCAGTCTGAACACATGACACAGAGAACATACCGTACACAATTAGCAAACATCGCCTTATGTCTGAGGGAATGAAACCTGAAATATTTTTATTTTCTTTAGACACACACATACATGTACAGACACACACAGACATCCCCACCACCAGCTGAGCCTCGGTATGTTCTTACGTGGGCTGCAGTAGTACTGGTATGACCCCAGTGCACCCCTGGGAAATAGCCAATTTCCATACAGATAGACACAGAGCCAGACTGCACCTGTGCTCCTGGAATTCTTAGCAGGAATTGTATCAGACAGACAGAAATTCTGATGCTTATTAGTGACTTGGCCTCCCAAGAGGAGAAGGAAGAGAAAAAAAGGGATAAAGAGAAACAGAAATTGGGTGATACAGGAAAGAAGAAGATGAAAAATCTGGTGAGAGAAATGAGGGGAGAGCAGGATGGATGATAACATCTGTTTCTGTTTACCTGCTGCATCGCTGCTCCAATATGCTGCTGTGCAGATCATCATTAGCAATAAGTCAATAGTTTTAGGGCACCAGTCCTTGACAATTTTTTTTGTGTCAGTTTGTCTGATGTTATAAATTGATGAAAGGTATAAGCATGTGTGTAAGCTTTCCATCTAAAGCAGTCAACCTCTTTCCCGTGCAGGGATTTTGAAAATGACAGACCTTATCCTTGTGACTTTGACGGCTTAATTTGACACATCTCTGCTTAACTAAACACAGCTTCCCAAGAAGTCTTCTGGCAGCAAAATTTTTGCTAATAGGAGAGGGCAAGTAGAGCTCAGCGTTAAAACTGTGTAGTTGTGGGGATTTGTATATGTAATTAAGTAAAAGGGCTGCACAGGAAGTAGGAAGTAAGAGAGAAAATGTACAAAATGTACTTACATGTGGGTTTATGTTTATATCCATGTTAAATGTGAGAGCAGAGCAGCCATGTGCTTCTGTATATCTGTGCACTATGTTAAGTGAGACAGTCATAAGAGACTAATTGAAGAATTTTTTTACAAATAAAAATCATCATCACTTTTGCAGACTTTCCAAAAAAAAAGCAAGAAACAAAAAAAAACAACAACACTGTTGTGACTGACTCATATGCTGTCACGAGTTGAAACAAGATTTCAAACTGAAGCAATTTTTGATCGCTTATGACCGCTACCAGTTCTGAAGCGGAGTGAAGAGTCAGCAGTTTACAGTATAACAGCATTGTAAAACAGAAGAGGAGATAAATAGGTTTTTCAAAACTATTGGATCACTGCTACCACAAGGGGCCTTTGAGCATGAAGTCGTAAATGTGAACAAAAAATATGAGTCTGTTGGGTCAAGTGGTATGCGAGATTGGCTGTGGACAAATACACACACAAAAATACATGCACACAGTCACACACGCACACACACAAACATGCTCACACCTGGCGGAGATAATGAATACGTTTACCAAAAACCATAATGTGAGATTCTGGCAGTTTGTGAGTGACAGTAAATCAATTTCTAAGACCCTGTGATCCTTATAGGAGCCTTTTATTCCTTCCTTCCAACTTCCCAACCTCTTTCCCTTCAGCTGAGCAGCATGAGGTAGTTAAATTATATGACATTACATAAAATGTTTCTTTCGACCAACATTCACTGTGGTTTGCATCGAGTAGAAGTGCACAAAGAATATCAAGCTGACTTTCAGGGATCTTGTGAGGGCTGTTTGTTTCTGAGAAAGCAACAACAACAAACTGTGAATATCTGGGAAAAAAAAGCAAATCGGGTGAGGACGATCCCATAGCTCCTCTGAAGCAGTGTGTTTGGGTAATGATGTGTGTCTATGGGAGTCTGTGCGAGTGCATATTTGAATTTATTATGTGAAGAAAATCGGTTATTTGAGAACATAACGCTCTAAAAGCAGCTGGGAAACGTCGCTGTGAGCATGTGTCTGTGCATGTGTGTGAAGCTGTTTTTGTGTTCCCAACTCCCGGCAGGCAAATTTGATTGCGCAGACGCTCCATGCCTCGCTGAAAATAAGCTCAACTCGTGGTTTGCCATGACTTAGTTTGTCATATGTGCTTGATTCACATGCTCACATACCATGGCTGTTAAACTTTTTCAGTGCTGAGAGCAGCAGATTCTACTTGATCTGACTTGATGAAAGTTTAGATTTGATTTTATAACAATGATTGAGCAAAACATTTTTAAACAAACTTTTCCTCAGAGGGAGGCTTTTGTGACTGACTCATTCTGTTGCTATGGATTTAGTTTAACTGTGGAGCAGTAACACCAGTGATGAAATTTTTAATTTTTTGTACATGTCTCTCTCTCTGTATTTCAACATTTAGGTCAGTATGAGTGGGGGAGTCAATGTGAAGTCGGCCCCCAGGGCTCCTCCCTCGTCTGGAATTCCCCTCTCGCACAGCCTGATGCCCTCCTCCCCCAAAGCAGACACCCGCCGCCGGGCTAGTGACCTGCCCAGGCCCTCAACCCGGACCCCGAAACACACACCTACACACACACCCACACACTCTCCATCACTTTCCCAACGGAGCTCCAGCATTCCCCGGCCCCCGTCCTCCAGGGATGTGATGAGAGAGCCGGGTCTGAAAAGTCAGCTTCTCAAGCGAACAGGTCTACCTACTCCCCAGGCGTCACACTCTGCCTACAGCAGTCCGTCAACCCAGCGGAGGGTGCTGCCGCCACACTGCAAAGACACACTGGATCTGAGCAAACCTGCTCCGCCTCCCGAGCCCTTACAGTTTCCACATGATAGCAATTGCAACAGAAACACACTCACCAACAAGAACCAAACATGGGCAACGAGCAACCTGCGTCCACCTGTCCAGCACAGAAGAGGAGACAGCACTGTTTCCCAGGAGAGTGAGGTCATGCCACAAAGAGAAGAAGAGCCTCCAGAAAACCAACAGGCCCAGTCCACCATGTTAAACAACAGCAACCTCCGCCCCTCTCAGACCAGCTACGAGCACGCCATCAGAGGTCGCAGTGGCTCCACCAGCCAATCTGATGAGGAGATGGGGACTCCTGAGGACAGCAGTCCAGCGTCCTCTCCTGGTCCATTGCCGCTGCCACCGATTCTATTCACCATGCCAGTAATGTCCAAGGTGGCTGTTGATATGCAGGATGAAAACCAAGACAAGGAGGCTGCATCCACAGAGACAAACACACCCAGAGTCAACATGGCTACTGTGGCTCCCTTCAGCTACAGGCAAGTGTTTGGCACAAACACGCACGCACACACACCACACAGATACAACAGCTTATCAAGACTTTCATCATAAGCCCCCAATTATTGATGCCCATTACAAAACCATTTTCTTTTCATTATTATATGTTCACTCTCTCTAGTAGCACTTTATGATTCCCCTCTCTACTGACAAACACGCATACACACACACTTTGACTGCCACTCTGACTACCAAAGACCAGCCCTAGAGGCATGTTGTGGCCATTTCAGTCTAATTCTTCTTCTATCTTTTACAGCAGTACATGCGTGTGCAAGTATACACGCATACACACAACTATGCACACACTTAGTGTTTTATGGAGCAGAGCTGATTGCTAAAGTGTCCTCTCGACAGCCTCTGGGCTGGCTCAAAATGTTGTTCTCTCTTACACACACACACAGTCTCTCATGATGTGAGGTTAAAAAATGAATCAAATTTTGTAAGTTAAAAAAAAATGTTTAGTGTCTGATTTGTTGATGTTGAAGTTAAATTAATCTATCAGAGAGGAATGAACCATTCAGAGCAGAGACAATGTTTTTACAGTGTACAAGACTTTATAAGTGTAAGAACAAGAAAAATTTAAGACAAGATCTTGAAGCTTCTTTTTACTTTTGTAATGATAAAGTTATCTGTGGTACTTTGTACATTGTTCATGATTTTCTGTTTCTTTGCTTTGCATTTATGGAAATCAGTGTGACACGTGGCAGAATATCTTTATAGTAACTTATGTGTTTGATTGCAATCAGTGATTCTGACATTGTTTGCATACACAGTAACAGCCATGTGATGTTCATCATGTGTTTACAGGGTGCAAGTGCAGGAGAGTGATTTTTTACTGGATGACCTGAGTGACTGCTCATCAGGATCCATAGAAGTCTGCTGTGATGACCTAACACCAGGTTAGACACATCGACTCACACACACACACACACACGCACACACACAAAACCTGACCCATCAAACACTAATGGACAATCATTTTCTGTCTTAATGTATTCCTGTAATGCTCCTACTCATCAGGCCTCAGAAGGCAACCTGAAGTTAGGTGGTATAATTTGTGTGTGTCTCGTCCAGTGTCTTGCTGAACACACTGGTGGTAATGGTTTGGTACCGGTCACAGTGCCTGTTGCTACCGATACTTTTCTTTTGTATTTACTCACTTTGTAATGACACGAAACAGTCATTTCAGTTGCAGAAATAAAGCCCAACTTTCTTGTTTTTGGAAGCAGCTAAGTTGCTAAGTTTTGGCTAATACTAGTCATTGTGCTTCATTTTAAGGCAGACTTTGTGATAAACATGTCTTTTCTCAGGTTGCACGTGCTGCCTTGTCCAGCGTTGCATTCTTAACCACAAATATATCACACCGATGTTGTTTGTATCGAGTTCTGCAAAGTATAACAACATTTGTAACTGCTTTTGACTTGCTACTGGTCACTGCCACTCAAAGAGGCTGCAGGGGTAGTCTCACTCTTTTTTTCCCTCTGTACTCTGAGTTACCCTCTCGCACAGATGTGGCACGGATCAATCTAATGTGAATCGGTATTCAGTAGTAAAGATGCAGATAGTTCAAGATAGTTTAGAGAGAGGTGGAGATAAGCATAGGATGTTGAGATGGTGGAAGATGACATGGG
>JAPZDZ010000002.1:14116363-14127200 GCA_029783805.1 Acanthurus tennentii | reverse complement strand
CAACAGTAACCACCATGTTTTGAACAGCCCTAAAACAAATACTAACTAAAAGTAACATTAGCATTTTGGAACACTAAAAAACAACAAACTTCAACTATTCAGTCCAGCACTGAGCATGATGGGAAACGAGAGCTGTTGCTGCAGTATTTTTTGTTATTTGGACGCAGCTTTGCATTCTTCTGCACAGCACAGATTCGGGCAAATTTGCATAAAAGTAACACAAACAAACTTGGAGGAGAATGAACATGACACAGACTGCAATAAAGTAGAACATGAGAAGGACTCTAAACAGCCATGTCCATCTGAGGAGTTTGTAACTTAATGTGGGGCTACATCTGTGGCATGGATGTAATTTGGGAATGAAACGTTTGACAATAAAAGCCAAATATGCAAATTATGCCAAAGAGCTGCCCCTCCTCACAACAGACTCTAACACCACTAACCTTTTTTTACCACCCACGGAAGAATCATGTCAAATATTCAGAGAGTCTAAAGCTGCTTTAAAAATTTAAAAAGGTTTTAGATAAAAGGAGAAAAACAGTCAAACACAAACAAGTACCTTCTTTTTGTCAAGTGTAAAATACAAAACATAATAATAGGTCTTTCACTGGGTCATACAAACAAATCATTTAATTAACAGAAAATTCCATGTAATATTATGATCTCAAAGTATCACAATGTACTGTTTTCTGAATATGAAATGACATATATTTTGGTCATTTGCAGAGGCCTTTATAAATTATGTATAATACTGTAGACTTTGGTTTAGTGTCTGCCACAGCCTCAACCTAATTGATCTTAACCACTAGAGAGCAGCATAGTGTTGCTTTTCCCTCTTTCGATGCTGCTCTAGATCCAATCAAGATGAAGTAGCCCCATGTTGCATTACTTTCTCCTATCTCATAATTTATTACACATCCTCATCCATTATGCATTGAGGCACTGCCCCTGTCATACAGAGGTCACAGTACACTACTATATCTCTACCTAGCATATATAATACATAGGATTTCCCCACGTGCATTATGCATCACAAAACACACATGTTCTTTGTTTGGGTGTAGCCCCCATCCCTTTGTTCTGTTAAATTGTGAGGAAATGGTCTTGGAATATTATAGTTTTGCCATAAACATATATAGGTGAGCGGGATTTGACTCATCATGGCTGTGACTGTGACTCACTTGTGTCAGCAGTATAGGCATGAATCACATTCACATATAAATTCACATTCACATATACATGTAAGCTTACCGTGACTGTGGCGTGACCTGCCTGTGACACACAGATCCCGTAGCCCCATACTCACACACCCTGAGTCAGTAGGACCCCTTATGTCAGTTATCCATTTCCTGTCCTGTTCTAGCTGGGGCCTTTTC
This sequence comes from Acanthurus tennentii, assembly GCA_029783805.1. Lineage (NCBI taxonomy): Eukaryota > Metazoa > Chordata > Actinopteri > Acanthuriformes > Acanthuridae > Acanthurus > Acanthurus tennentii. The sequence continues at coordinate 14,125,824 of JAPZDZ010000002.1, read as the reverse complement.
CTGTCTGATGAGCACCACTTACATCTGGAACCAGACCTCTTCCAGTATCCCCCGACATTCCCACTCATGCACCTCATTCTTACCGTGAAACAGAGGGAAGGGGGACAATGAGGAGGTCATTCCCCTAAATGTTTGCGTAAATGTGGAAAAGTTTGCACTTTGAAAACTGTGAAAACAGTAATTGGTGCTTTTTTTAAAGAGAACAATGACAGCAACGTTTAATGTGAAACCAACAGTCCAGAGATATGCTGCTCAACAGACATCATGTCTCATAGATGTTTAAAGCTGGAATATTTGTCTGCTGAGATGCATGAAACCATCTTCAGGATTGAGTCAGCTGACTGGTTGATTCAAGATCCTACTGAAAAGTTTGGGCATGTATTTCTGCACAGGAAAAATAAATTTGATCACTGTAGTTTGTTTTCTATCTCATTCAACCAATTAAAACTGATTACTCCAACTCTCATTCACATTTGTTTGACAGATGCAGTGATCATCAAGGTGAAACTAATTGCTCCCACAATTTCCCTACATTATGTATTTTATACCGTGACGCTGCTTTTTAGTGGACATATATGTTAAACTCCCAATGGGTCACCGCATATAGTAACGCATGTGAATGTTTTTTTAATTTATTTTAACACAATATCGTAGAAGTTTCGCTGGTGATAACATCCTGGCCTGTGTGTTTGTCAGTTTGGTTTGAAATTCTTCTGCCTCCTAGTGGCCAAAAATGATGACTGGAGCTTTAAATAAAACTTAGGAGGAGATCATGTAGTCATGGTCAGTATTTTCATAATAGAGATAAATTAGCAGTCCAGAGTTAACACCATAAAGCTCAGAAGGTAAATGTAATGCTTTGGAATTTGCTTTGGATCATCACATGCCATCTTTGAGTGTATGAAAGTGCAAAGGGGGAAAACTTGGATTACATACAGTGGCTGTCTCAGCCTCATCTGGGCTGGATAGTTGGTATTGATTGCCATTGTTGTCCTTGGAGTGCAGATAATGGGCTCAACATGCACAACCACACGCGGTGTAAATTGAATGAGCCTGTTTTGTGACCTGCTGGGCCCAGACACTTTTTGTCTCTGGATGAGCTCCCATCCTCACCGACCTCCCATTAGTAAACGCACCGTCTCCATGGTTACGCTGCGAGACAGGCTGGTTCACTGCACTAAATGTCTGAATTATAAAAACATTTGTTTGTAGCAGGACAAGCACACACTCAAACACACACATACACATACCACAGACATTGAGCTCCCTGAAGCTTTGTCTGCTGGTTGAAGTGTTTTGTTTTTGTCCTGTCTGCTTTCTAAAAAAGCAGAAGTGAGCTGGTTTCTCATAGTGTAAATGCAGCACAGAACAGGGAACTGAAACAGAAAGAAGAACATTTCAAAAGAGAAGTAATCTGTTTTGAACACAAAAAGGGGGCCTGACTGAGCTTTGATTTTATCAGTTGTTACTTCAGTCTCATGCCTTACTTCAAATGTTGGGTGTTACTCAAACCCTGGATGCCATTATCTGGCCCTCAACCGATCACCACCTGGCCTTATCAGTGGTTTTCATTCTAATTATGTGTTTCTCCTGGACCTTGTTGTTGGCTGTAAACCTGATCTCTAATGGGACAGGGTGTGTGTGTGCATTTGCTTGAATAGAAAGCAGATTCATACCTCTCAGGTCAGTCTCAATCATGCTGTACTCTGACCCCATCTACTGGTCAAAAACTAGAACCTCATACACTCACAGAGAACCTAATGCAGCCTGACATGTCTGATTAATGAATTCCTCTCCCCACATCTGGATCTGATTTGTGTTACAGGTGATGAATCCACTCTCTCACTCTCTCTTTCTCTCTCTCTGCCTCACACTCACACACATACACCCACACACACATACATACACCTCCTCCTTATGTGATCCTCAGTGGACACACCCAGGGCTTCCCTCTTGCTAAGAGCCGGATCTTTTCACTATGACTCATGCTGCACCCGAGTCACAGACCCCCTCCCAAAAAAAAACTGCACAGCACTCTCCCCCCTACCCTCAACGCTTACTCACAACACAGGCTGGGATAAAACTGGACATTATAAAAATATGATGGGAGAAAAGAGCAGAATTTTTTATTCTTTTTTGAATGTGAGACACAGGTTAGAACAAAACAAATGGAGTACATATATAGTGACACACTTGTAATTATATACATTTATTTGTGTTTTTGATTTGTTTTATGCTCTCATGCCCTTAACACTGTTAACACCTCCACACTGATCCAATAAGTTATAAGACTCAACTGGAAAAACCTTAAAAGCTGTGTAGCTTGCAGTAAATGTCAAGTCTCAATTCATTTTGGCCGTTTACGTCATCGCAATGAGGTAACGGTGCAGTACTCGGATGAACCTGGACTGAGACTGTATTATTGTGTAACAGGAATAAATATCTGAAAAATAGGACTGAACAATATACTGATTTTATACAATTATCGTGATATGAGATAAGATGTTGTCTTAGATTTTTATTATTGTTACATCCCTTGTGGGGCTAAAGTGTTGTCTTTTTTGGATTTAAAGGCTGCATACACTAAAAGGATGTAACTTTCTGACTTTTTCAAACTGTTCTAGTTATCTTAATTTGAACACTTAGTTAAAGTCTACATTAATCTATATTATTGATGATAATCTAACAAAAATCTCAACTGGTAATATTTTGTTTTAGCACCAATAGTCATCCCTACTATGTTGTTGTAATTCTTTATTTTAAATGTTTGGTCACAACACTGTCACATTTGAATTTTTCAATAAGGCCCAGCCCTATCTGAGAATCAGGATACAGCAGAATTGATGTTTAGTGTGATCGATTACAGAACTAAAACAACAGACATTTATAGAGTCCTAAAAAGAACAAAAATAAATATTAAAAAATCTGGAATTCATCAGCATGCTTTGTAATATGGGCAGCAGTGTTATTAACTTAATTTTTTTCTTATTAAAGAAAAAGCAACAGAAAAATATGGTATGGTTCTTTTAAGATTAATAAGTTTATTCAATATTTGAAAAAAAAACATCCCCAAATCTCTATCTCTTCTCTGAATGGCATCACACAAAAAAAAGAAAAACAAATTCAGGTTCATCAAGATTTCTTTCTTTCGCAATTATCCTTCTCACACATTATGTGTCTGAGACGATTCACATGAAAAGTTGATGAGAGGCAGATTGAGGTGGGGTTCAGGAGGGTGATGGGGTGGGTGTTGTTTTTGGCATCCACTACCTGCTCTTCTGTGAGCCCGTGGGCCTCTGTGGCTCTGTGCGGCGCTCGTTTGGCTCTATCTGCTCAGTGCTGCGTGTAATCAATTACTTTTCCTGTCATTATGACGGGAACTCGACTGAATGGAGGAGTGCGCTCTTTCTTTGTTCCAGCACGTGTGGGCAAAACACTCGAGAGAACACCCATGGAGAGGGACACACACACACACACACACACACACAGAAACATTAACCATCTCATAGGTCATATGTAGATTACTTTGTCATTCTATATTGCAGTCTACACATAGTTCATAGTTAAGATGTAAGTTGTACTCAACACTGCAGGTTAATTACATTTAGTTTATTTGTAATGTTGTAGCTAAACTTGTATTTAAATAGATTGTTTATCTTCTTGACTATTTTCTCAGAGATGATGTAACCGGCTCTAGCTGTGACAGCAGGATGCCACCAACAAACAATAATGACATTAATCTGTTTGTCTGCTAAAGTGGCACAAATACACACTCAGCCACGTACTCTACCCATATACACACAGAGGCGTACACACAGACACACACAAATGCATTAAAAGATTTAACAGAGAGTAACATATGGGGCTGCGGGGGGGATTTGCAGTCCTGGAAACCCCCTGACACCTCCTATTTCAATGAGAACAATGTCCTAATGTACCTTCTTTATTCTCTTGTGTTAGCTGAGCCACATGGTTTCATTATTAACCCTCTTAATTCATTATTACACTACATAGTTTACTCGAACAAATGAGGAAAAGTAAATGAGACTTTGTAGTAATTGTCAGCTCATCCTTTGTGTGGTTTTACTGCTGGTAACGAAATCTTTTGCTGTGCTTTTCTTTCTTTTATCACTTTCTTTTTCAGTCTGAGTCTGTCTGTGTTCACACACGTACACTCTCTCTCTCACGCACACACAAACACACACACAGGCGTGCACACACATAGACAGACATACACACTATTGTTAATGTCCAAGCTAACTGCAGTCAGTTGTAACAGGAATGCTTGACTTATGTCAAAGATATGTTTAGTTTGAATATGGGCCATTTTATTATTGTGAAACATACTGATATTGAGCAACAAACACGTGTTCTGGATCGGACCTTGGGAACTGCACTTGCATCCCTCGGACAGATTTTCCCACATCCTGCTTTGGAATGAAAGAAAGGTTTTGGAAAGTCAAGAAAATTAATCTTTTCTTCAATTCCTTGCTGTCTTTTCCTTGGACTTCTACATAAAAACTGTGTCTCAAGCACAGCATCTCTCTTGTAGGCCCTGTCATTCAATTTTAGCTGACCAAACGCCAAACCACTGTCACGGCTACTGTTGCCTGGACGCCCCCAAGTTCCCCTTACTGAGGCCTGATAAATCTCTATGGAAATGCTACGGCATAATCCCAGCTAATCCCTAGCTTCCTCTTATGGCAGGATAGGAAAAGAATAAGAGAACCCAGGGACTTGGTCAGCAGACTGCAAGGACAAGGGGCGTGGATAGGGGGGTTATGGTGTCCTTGGTGTGTGTGCTGTGTGTGCTTGTGTGTGCCTGTATGTGTGGAGGACCCCCGCATAGTTCAGGGGGATGTGTTACCATGTCAACAATATGAGCGTGCAAAGGAAATAAACTTTGTGTGTGAGTGGACTCAGCTTCTTAACTTACAGAGGTTAAAGTGTCACGACTTTTGCCAGATGACCAATTCCACCCCATTTCCTTTAAGGAAAGAGACTGATCTCGCTTTTCCTGGAGATGTTTACAGAATTACTTTATTTTCTTTTCTGATGATATGATCATACCTGACCTGTAGAAGACTTCAAAGGAGAAACTGAATGAAAACCACTGACAGGGAATGTGATGCTAAACCAACAAGCATTGATATAAACCATATAGACTGACATCATTCAGTCAACAAACATTTTCTTTTAAGACCTTAGAGGAAGGCTTCAGATTGAGTTTTTAACTTGAATTTGAAGGCTACTACAAAGACTCGGACACATAAGAAACGTGTGAACATTGCAACAAAATGGGATAGAATACAGGGATAAGTAAATCCACTAAATCTAGTAGGTTTACTTTTTTAAATCCTACTAGCTTCTTGTAGGAATTAAAATCCTAGAAAGATGCACTAGCAAAAAAATGAAGCTTTAGTAGGTGGACAATGAATAAAGATTTTGAGCCATATAGCAGCATGGGTCTGAGGATGGCAGTGACAGTTGGTAGCAGACTACTTTGGTTTAAACTAAAATGTCATATAAAAGATCGCATGGTTTTAAGAAGATATTTGACATTCAAGGCCCCCAGATGATATATCCTAATGACTTCTTGTAATTTCTCTAGCATCACATTCAGGTTCATATTTGCAGTCAATGCAAAATGTTAGTTTGTTGAAAACATTTGTATGTTCTTCACAACATGAATTTGAATTATTTAAGTGGTGATCCTCTGGACTTCTTATCCATCACCTTCATGAAGTCAAGTCAGACTTGACAAATTCAAAACGGACTTGAAACTCCACTCGGACCAAACAATCCAACAGCATCCAATCAAGTTGCAGGACGGGACCGTATATAACTAACATTACATTACTGAGCTCCAGTTGATAAAAAATGAAACTAGATAATTATTTATGTGGATGAAAACCTTATGGTGGTCAACAGAGCACATATTTCGCTGTGCAAAACATACAGGTTAAAATTACAGATGAAGATCCAACAACTTCCAACTTTGTTCAACATTTAAAGGCAAAAAAATGTGGGTTTATTGTAATTTACATGAACAAACTCCTCTTTTACTAGTACTTACAAAAAATTCAGGAATTGGTCCAGTAGATTTCCTTCGGGGATTTTGCAACATGGCTGCAATGATTGTATTGTCATTCTTTGTTCAGCTCAGATCATTTTTTATGTCCCCTAAATGTGCTTGTTTTTGCCACTCAAGAGCGGACATTGTTATTCTAAGTATCTGTCAACATTAAAGGAAGGATCCCTCCAAAGATAGACCTTTTTAGTTAAAGATTAAGATCCTTTTTGTTTAGCTATACAACAGAGGTTGTATTCCTCTTGTCAAACCCCCAGATTCCACCTAAAAGTTTTTTATTATCGGAAAATGCACTTTATTCAACTGGGTCAAAGAAAAAAAAGCCTCACCACAACCACTCTGACTCTTTTCTCTTCTGTTCTATCAATTACAAACTCTGATTTGGTTGAAATTAACCTTTAATTCACCAAGTGAGATGCCTATACACTCAACTCTACACGCTCTTTTCCCCTGCTGTTTCTTTGATGTACGACCTTGTGCCTCTCTGATATCTTAACATCAAAGCTATTTTACCCGCTAAGATATGCAGCAGATGTTTGTGAACACATTGCTTGTTAAAATTTATTTTACAGTTGAGCTAAAGACTTCATTATCTTCAGGCTCCCTTAAAAAAATCTGAAAGAAATTCAGTTTAGTGAGTATCAAGGTAATAATTTTGCAAAATGACTACATCATATTTTTAATCATTTGTGCCAATCATTTGTCTTGTAAATTTGAGAATTTCTTTATTTCTTTGTTTGATAAAAAAAAGTATAACGTGTCAGTTTTTCATTTTACCAGCCTGTCGACTAATTCATGTTTTAAGTGCTTTGTACATGTCAGCATATTGAAGCTGTGCGTTTAAACACACTATTTCAGCTATTAAGAACAAATTTATTAAAGAAACAGCATTTTATTGACTACACATGTCACATGTTCTACAATTACAGTAAACATTAATCAATATACTTCATAAACTTTGTGAATCATTTTCCTCATTATTTGGTTCTTTTTCCATAGTTGAATGTTGTGAATGCCAGTGAAAACAAAATCTTAAGTGGAGAGGCGTTGTAAAACCAGTTGAGTACAATACTCAGAGTTGTCCACTTGTGATCAGAGAACCCAAGACCCATGTTAGTTTGAGATATAAACAGGGCCAATATGCACACTGGAGCTGAGCCTTGGAGGGTTAACAGTGGGGTGTGACGGGGGTTTGAACTGCGCATAAGAATTAACCTTTCTTCCCTCTCATTGTCTCCCATGGTGTTATTCTTTGGAGTTGTTTCGAAAATTAGTCACACACTTTTCTTTCTGGTCTCCCGCCATTATTTTCCTTTCCTGTTCTCCTCATTACACCATCTCTTAATCTCATCCTTTCCTGCATTCACCAAGGCTCCCAATAGTGAACATATCCTCATTATTTTCCCAGGAGACAAAGGCTGAGCTAAAACCTGTGGGGCCGTATTTGAACTCTCCAGTAAATCTTTGAAGTCAAGTTTCTGAGCAGCTCCACTTCATTTTGTCCTCAGCAGACTAGAACTTGGGAATATCTTCCTCCCTAAGAAGGAGCCTGATAAGATGCTTATTGGGGTCCCATTGTTTACCATGAAACAACAAATGATGGTCAACGTAATGCTGAACCAACAAGCATAGATACTGTAAAAAAAAAGACTAACATTATTCAGTCAACTTGTCAAGTTTTTTCACAGGAGTTTTTTATTTATCAGCACTTTAATATTCAGTTCACTTCTGTTTTATTCAGGAGGTGGCAGAAATCTTAGAGGTCATATCTTAAAACCTGGGGAAATAAAACTGAGTGAAATACACTCTCTGCATGGGCAGATACCACCAGTGCCAAGCAAGAACTTTTTTATCAGTTTTTCTTATTATTAAAAAAAAGAATTTGGGGAAATGATCGGGTTCTCTCCTAAAGGTTGGTTCCCACAGTAAAAGACAGGCCCGCCCACACATACTCCCACTAACTTATATCCTCCCTCCACATCTATACAGCCTCTAAAGTACATGCTTAGATCCTCTATAGGGGGTAAATGAAACTGCACAGTTAAGGACAAGCTTTTCAGGAACTTTAGATGGAAGCCGCTTCAAATCTATGCTACACACACATGCAGATAAACACACGCAATATGCACACTAGAGCTGAGCTTTGGAGGGTTAACAGCGGGGGGTGACAGAGGTTTGTAATGCGCATAAGAATTAACTTTGCTGCCCTCCCATTGACTCCCACAGAGGTATTCTCTGAAGTTGTTTCGACATTAGTCACACACTTTTCTCTCTGCCCCCCGCCATCATTCTCCCCTTCCCGTTCTCCTCATTACACCATCTCTTAATCTCATCTTCTCCTGCATGCACCAGTGCTTCTTGTAGTGAACATTTCGCAATTATTTTCCCAGGAGACAAAAGGCTGAATATGTTGCTGAAACCTGTTGAGCTACACCTGGATTTGAACTTTATACATAGGCATTTTTTTTGTTGTTCTCTGTTGTTTAAAGGCAAACCCTCTTTGAAGTCATGTTTTTTGCTCCACTTCATATTGTCCTCAGCAGGCTAGACCTCCAGAATAGCTTCCTATCAGGGCAAGAGCCTAATTAGATGCTTCTGGTGGTCCAGACATGGAGGGTCCCTCATTTAATCTCAAAAGCACCTTTTCAGACCGGGATGCACGCTTTGATGTTCAACCCTGAGTTTGTCACTGTGAGGTCATGTTCTTACCATTTGGGTTTTTAAGACCTGAGTATGTTGTTAGTGAGGTACTAGACTGAGCATGCCAGCTGGTATACAAACTATGGTTTGACTTCTCCTCCAGGGGAAGTGGCTATTTGCCAAAAAATCTGACAAAGGAATGAGATCTTATGTGTGTTTGTGCAAGTATTAACAGCTTCCCTATAGATATTTGCATTCACATTTAATTTTGTTCACAAGTTTTGTTAATGAAGGTCTGTGTATGTGATTGTGAACAGGAAGTGAGTGAGAAAAAGAAAGAGATGATACTGTGAAGGTCTGTGAGTAAACAAGCAAATGATAAGACATTCCAGGCTGATAGAGAGGAAACTTTAAAGTTGATAAAGTAACAGAGGTTTCTGTGTGTGATCATGAAGAGGGCTACTACAGGCTCATGAATGTGTGTAAAGGCGGGGTGTGTGTTTTATGTGTGTTTATATACAGTTTGTAGCTTAGCAAATATTGCATGTGCGACTGTGTGGGCTCCTGGTCTGATAAGGGGGATGAGCTTTCCCAGGTCGCTTTACTCTTTCATCAGTAGAGGAGGGACAGGTTCCCAGGGTCATATGGATGACCCTGTCTGTATACTGTCATTACACAGTTACATCACGACCTAATTAAAATGGCCTGCTGCACCAATACACACACACAC
>JAPZDZ010000002.1:14065614-14090280 GCA_029783805.1 Acanthurus tennentii | reverse complement strand
AGCTCTTAGAATAGCTCTAAGATTCATATTTTCAAATGCATTCATTCATTGCATTTAGCTACATTTAAAAAGAAAAACAAAAATTATGATGATTTCATATTTTTGCACTGTGAATGCTCTGTGTTGCCCAAACTATTGAATATTGTTTAATGGGAAGAGTAAAAAGTGAGTATACTATTTACAGTATGAACTCATGCAACATGTAAAGGCAGACAGATGCATGCACACCCATACGAACGAATACACACACACACATGGAGCCAATCACTGATGGGTTTCTAGGCCATTATTCCTACAGGCCCATTATCACTGCTGTACCGGCCCCAGTGACTGAAGTCTTAATTACTGGCTGACACCAGCAGTCTCCCAGTCTTACTGTGCTTCTTTGTGCCCGCTGCCTGTTCTTGAGAGTTTAATAACTCCTTGCACTAGTGGTTAAATAATGACAATGTTTAATCTCCACAGTTCTCAGAGAGACAGAAACACGCTGCCAAAGAAAGGTTTAAGGTAAGAAGACACACGCATACATAAAGCTACACAGGACACACATGCTTTTTTAAACCAGAGTAGTTAGCTCTTACGGTCTGATGCAACATTTCCATGAACCTTTGAGTTCACACACACAAAGATACCATTGATAAGATCCTCCGTGAGTGACATATTGCGTTAATCCTCATAGTTTTTGTCAGTATTTTAAAAAATCCTGCTCTAATCCCCTACAAATTGCATGGCATTGTGTCCTTCTGGTAGTGTTTTGTTTGTGTTTCCAAGCATTCAAAGTATTGGTATTGAGTAACAACTTTTTTAACTTGCCTTATTTAGCATTTAAATACAGCATGTCAGCATATACTGAATGGCTTAGCAGTGTTGTCAACAGCTTTAGCTCCTCTTGTATAAAAAGACAAAAAAAATGACTGTGTTCAACTAAATATGAATAATGAGAAATTAAATAAGAAATAAAGCTTAAAAACATTAATAAGTACTAATGTACGGTAAAAAACAGTCAATTTTTCTGCTTAAAGCTTATAGATGATGAGTTAAGGGATTAGGGAAAAGCAGTACCAGGTAGCATTTATTCAAGTTGAATATTATTGTGGAAATATCCACATACTGAGATACTGTGGCTCACAGTTATGATCCAGAATGTACTTTATATGACTTCATTTTCATTTTTTCCAAGATTTTGTAGAAAATGTACTTTGTATAACTGCAATAGAAATTATGCAGTTGAAGTATTTTTTTCTATCTTTTCTTTCTTTGGTCTTTTTTTGTGTCTTTTCTCAGACTTTTATAGCACAGTTTTCATAAATTCTAAGATGAAAGGTAGTCTCTTCATCTCTGTTAGTAAACCTCCATCTTGACGATCACTGACTCTGTCCTCTGTCTGTGCAGTTTCAGCGGTGCCTCTCAGGTTGAGGAGGAAGGGAAGGAGAAAGGAGAGAGGAGGCACTCTCATACTATTTTAAGTATGACCGACTCTCTCACTCTCCCACTGCTGTCCTCACCCACCTCTTTGCCTCGCACTTCTAAGACCAATATGAGTGAGTATATATGCATTCACTCACTTTTGCTATTGCTTTGTGCTACATAATACTGTATACATTGATACATTTGATTTACTTAATTCATAACATCAGTAACTCTCTTTCATTTGACCCTTTTGGTTTCTTAACAGTACCCAGCCCTGTTGGTGGACCTCCGAGGATGACTCGATCCAACAGCATCCCAACACACGATGCCTCTCTGGAGCTGTACGGAGCATCACCGCTGGGCAGCACACTGTCGCTGGCTGAACGCCCCCGCAGCATGGGAATGGTCCGCTCCGGATCCTTCAGGGACAAGGAGCCTGATGAGGGTGAGCCTCCTAAATTATATAGATATCTGTCAAATAACTTAATTTAATGTTGTTTTTCATTTTGCTCTGTTCAGTGTTGATGTGCAATTCTGTTTTAAGTCGAGACTCTGACCGGTTTACTTTGCTTCTCCTGATTTTGTTTTTTCAGTTCATGGATCTGTACTCTCCCTGGCATCCAATGCATCGTCAAGCTACTCTTCGGTGAGTGTGGGAGACATGCAGGCTCAGGTAGCTACAGCTTAATATATGGTGTGGTGTTTGGTGAACTTATGCCTCAGTGTGAGAGGGTGTTTGTGCTTACGATGATGCTTTCGTCTCGTTTTGCTCCTCAAAACTGTAAATTCTACAGACAAGACTCTCTACCTTGGTCTGCACAATCCTTTAGTCTTTTTCTCTACTTTCCTCTCTTCTCCGCTCCTCTCTTTGTCTTATCTAACATCTTGACTTTTATTTTCTCTGCTTCCGAAGGCTGAGGAAAGGATTCAGGGAGAGGTAAGTGTTTTCTTTCCTGCTCCCTCTTCTCCTCGGTCTCATTTCTATCCTTTCATCCATCACTCTCATCCCCGTTGTGTGAGGGAGAACAAGTCTGCCATTCATTCCACGAAAAACATCCACTGAGCTCTTCGCTTGTCTAACGTCAGCCATTGTCAGCTTTGGTGGTCTTGTTTATATTATAACGTGACAAACTTTTGTTTCCCTACAGCAAATCCGTAAGCTGAGGAGGGAGCTGGAGTCGTCACAGGAGAAGGTGTCTAATCTGACAACACAGCTGACAGCAAACGTATGTACTATTCATCCACCCACTTACTGATTATTAGTTAGCATGAACTTATAGTTTTCCTTTCAGGCTTAAAGAAATCCCCATTGCACAAATGTTACAAAAAGAAATTAAAGTAAATACCTAGCTTGTCATCATTAGCAACCAATTCCATCCTTGCTTTTTTTAAATGAACAAATAAAAGGCAAAGAAAAATGGCTGGGACTGTCAGCCATATATAAAAGTAACAAATTCTAGAGGAAAAAATCTGTCAAATCAATGAAGCAATGTTTTAATTCAAAAAAACAAAAAAAAGCAAAAAACTTATTTGATGGGAAATCATGGGGCGAAACTTGCCGTCCAGATTCTAATCAATTTGAATGACATGTTCAGGCTGGAATTTGTAGCAGCCCCTCCCTCCACTTTTTACACTCCAATACTTGTCACTCATCTTGATGAATCCTCCAACTCAGTGACATCTACCCTAAGGCAAAGGCAACTGATACACATAGAGACAAAGTGAGTGCTAAACAAGCTATAACAGGAAGAGAAAGAGCAAAGTCAGATGCCCTTAACTATGTTTTGTTTCTTACTGCTCAATAGAAAAACACATAAGAATTTACACTGCAGTAAATTTCCCGCAGAGTAAGCTAGTGTAGTTAGTGCTAGGATCATTAAAGACAAAACCAATTAACTGATCCTAATGATTGCGTTTATCTGTGTATTTAAAGCCCAATTAACCTTAATCCATTTGTCAGATAGAGCTCCCTTTGTTGTCCAAAAACTTATAGGAAAACATCAATCAGCCACATTGTTGCACTGGATGACATTTCCCTCATTACAATGAATGTAGGCAGTGTAGTTTGTTTAGAGTCAGACACATAACACTGTCTTGCTACCATAAATACTCACTATTGCACTGAATTCACTGCTAAAAATAGTACCTAATAAATTTGCTACTGTGTTTACTTGTTTTTGAATAGCACTGCTAAAAGCGACAGTGCCCAAGTGTTTAATAAAAAGTTAAAATCTTTTATTATTATTATTATTATTATTATTATTATTATTGCAATGTTAATGTCCTATTATTGGAGTTTTAAGCCTTTCCTAGGAACTACTGGGCTTGAGGCTGGTTGTCACATACAGGGCAGCAGTGTTGGATGGCATCTATTGACAGACTAATGCCAGTTGTTAGTGTTGCTCTTGTGATTTGATTGAACAGTAATATAAATGTTGAGTCTAATGAGCAAATTCATTTGTCTGTCTTTCCTTCTTCTTCTTGAGAGAGAGATTAAAAATCCAAGCTGTGGCATGTCAGTCATAGATCATTTCTGTTCAGTCTCAGCATATTTCTTATCCATGTGAGGCCTCAGTAATGCTAACCTCTTCCTGAACCTCTCCCTGAACCACTTAGCTTCAACACACCCACGCACACACACACACACACAGACACACACACATGCACAGGTGCTTCGCCCTTTCTCCCTATTCTACAAGGTTGTTTCTGTACGACCACCCTGTCAGCGTTTTCATTGGTCCAAGTGCACAAGTACAACTAAGGCATTATGCATGGCTTCCCGCAGCACACATTTATCAAATGTTCTTGTATACTGTATATGTGTGTCTCTGTGTGTGAAAGAGTGTGTGTTCCCTTCTATTTTTGCACAGTGCTTGACCCTTTTATCAAAGGCAATGGAGAGACATAGTAGATGCATGGAACGCAACATGATTACGTGCTGGATTACTGAGCGAACCGAATCCATTATTTTACTATATTAATACTGTCTGTGACAGAAAGGGGAAAGTAATTTTCCCCTCCTGTTCTGGGCCAAAGTGGATGTGTGTGAGATAGAGATTAGGGAGGAGGTGAATTTTCCACGGGAGACGTCCTGCTCAGCCTTTGTTTGTTATTCAGCTTTTTAGCATCTTGTATACAAGAAATAAAGAGGCAGAGAAAATCGATAGTCTGCCCTTGCGTGGGTTTTATTATCTAGTTTCATTAGCCTCCCTATAGTCTGTCTAAATGATGCATGGAAAAACCAATAATGTAATACAAGTCTTAATCTAGCTAATTTCCTGTTTTAGGCAACTACTTTTAAAAAAATATAAAAATTAACAAAAGTGAAATGCTTGCTTTTGTCTTTCATTTTTTCCCGAACAGGCAAATCTGGTGGCTGCCTTTGAGCAAAGTTTGGCACTGATGACCACACGACTGCAGAGTCTTTCAGTGAGCCACGAGCAGAAGGTAACATCACATCCACATTTTAAAACACACAACACAGACAAACCCGAACACCAGCTACATTCCAGCATTGTGTCCGCTCCTGAGCAGGCAGCTAAGAGCTAAGACAGGGTGAGGAGACTTTGATCACAGCCTGCAGGAGGAGCTGAATGTAGGTTAGAGGCCCAGGCTGCAGCCCCACAGGGTGACTTAGTGTGAGAAGAAAGAAGAGGATAAGAGAAAAAAGAAAAACTTTACTTCAGGCTGGATGATAAATGCAAACAGCTTGCACGTGCACTCACACCAAACATCACATTCCTGCATTCTTTGGCCTTTGTATCTTTTTTTGGTGTGAATGAATCGATCAGGGCCTGAGGCGGTGTTCAGTGAGTGTGTATAAATGTGAGGAGTCTCTCTCACTGCTTCATGCCTTGCTGCTCCCACTGAAAGGCCCGTCTAGACCGCTCCAGAAAAAGTCTTTGTTGTTCGTGCCAGCGCACTGACCTGTGCAGCTCAGCCTGGAGCACAGGCTCTTTAACCTTGAGGAGATGGGCTGAGCTGCTCAATTTAGAGTGGAGTGGGATGGACGCTAAAAAGCAGCACAGAGAGGCTCTGTTGTTCTCGAGTCTTTGTCCCTCTGAACTGTTAACATCATGAGGAGGGTTAAGCTCACCAGGTGCATCAGCTCAAACTGTGGGTTTGACCAAAACATTAGACAATACTACTCCTCTCCAAAATATGAAAACAGATCTATTTATTGAAATTATTAAATTATCAAAATAAAATATTGGCAGTTTTTGTCACACGGTACAATTTTGAGAATCAGAGAGCAAAAAATGTTTTGTTGACGCATTCTCCGTACTAACATGTTTAGTGATATGTTAGATTGGCATGATTAAAGATTTTACATTAGTAGTAGAGAATGTATATTTAATTTAAAAAGAGACACAGTGGATAAACATGGATGAGATTAAGATGGAGGAGTGATTGTGTGCGGTACAGATGAACTATGAATTACTTACCGAGAAATAATAAGAGGGTCTTGCTTCTTTTCTTCACCTTTTTTTCCTTAATTGCTGCTGCTAATGAGTCACAAAGTTCTTGTGTGTTTCAAACAGATGCAAACTGATTTATCTTAACCCAACTGACTCACATGTATTAAATGTCTGTGTAGGACTCAGAGCTGATGGAGATGAGGGAGACAATTGAAACTCTGAGGACCAAAAATGAGGAAGCCCAGGCTGTCATACATGGAGCCTTAAACAACCCAGACAACACAAAAGGTTTGCAGATTGACCACTTGATCTTTCTATTTTTTCTTGTGCCCTTCTGCGTATTTGTCGCTTTAACGTGGAGTTTCCCTGTTCATCAGACCTGCAAATTCGACGTCAGAATTCATGTGAGAGCATCTCCAGTCTTAACAGCCTGACCAGTATGTCGAGCATGGGCAGCTTAAAGGACCAGGATGCTAAGAAGAAGAAGAAGAAAAGCTGGGTAAGAATTCACCCGTCATATCAGGCAGTGTTTTACACTACAACCCAGTGTTTGTCAGTGCTCAGTTCATTCTGCGCAGTTATAATGACACAGTAGCATCCAATAACCCGATAACAGCGAGTGTGACCAGTCTCTCCCTCCTCTGTGTTATTATTTTTCTGTTTTAGGTCTTTGAGGTGAGTGCAGTTATTGCGTACCTATAAAGCCTCTATAATTTTCTGTCATACAGCATGATGGACCATCTAAAACTGCAACACAGTCCTCAAATACCCTCCATCTCTGCTCATTGACCTTCTTGGTTACTGCCTGGCTGCCTGTTCTGTGAATATTAAACATGAATGGGCTGCTGTGATTCAGTTAAAGTGGCAATCAGCAGACGTGATGTTCCATAAGCAGCGGAGCTCTCAGTTCAATCATCAGAGTTTATTAAAAGCCGTTTTCAATTATGTTTCTCCTCATTTACATCTTGCTTTATTGTGTATTTTGTTCTTCAGTAAAACTTTTTTACAGCCCTCATGTAACCCTGACTGATGCAACAGCTGGTCACTAAATCTGCAAAAACATCAACTATAACTTTTGCCTTTCTGCAGAAAATGACTGGGAGGCTTCAGGAACAGTTTGACACTTTGAGAAATGCACTTTTGCTTCTGTGTCTGTCCATTAAATGTGAAGGAACCATCAACCATCTGTTAGCTTAACTTAACATAAAGACTAAAAACAGTGGGAGACACCTAACCTGGTTAATATGTCAAGAAAAATCCACCTAAAAGCATCTGTGAACTTGTTTTCTATTTGTTTAATCTGTGCAAAAATCAAATGTAAAACAATTTAAAAAAAAAATGTTTTTCTGGAATGTCCTGGTGACTTCATGGTGACAGCAAGTGTTTTATTATTCTTTAAAGTTGCTAGTGTGGAATTTTATTTATTTATTATCATTATGATTATTTTAATCCCCCCTGGTTCCAGTCATCATGCTAAGCTAAGCGAGTTGCCTGTTGACTGCAGCTTCATATTTAACAAACAGATTTCAGTGAGGTTTTAATCCCTTAATTCAATTCAATGGAAGCAAACAACTAAGCTTACTCAAGATGTCAAACTATTCCCTCAATGTTTAGCATGTGTCAAATTAACAATCCTAACATCTCATTCTTTTTTACCCCTATCAGTAATGTACGCTATAATCTGCTGCATATTAGTTCAACTTTCTATCTCCTTCCTCTGTGTAGCTGAGGAGCTCCTTCAACAAGGCATTCAGCATTAAGAAAGGCCCCAAAACGTACTCAGACATTGAGGAGATCGCCACCCCTGACTCATCAGCTCCCAACTCCCCAAAGATGCCTCATGAGGCGGTGGATGGAGGAGAGAACCAGCCTTCATCCCTCAAAACCTCGACCTCGGCCACCTCTTCTGTGTGAGTACACAAACACCTTACTGCAGCTACTCCAGGTCTGAGCTCAATAGGAAGATAACCAGTTTGGCTTTCATGGGTGTTTGGCCCTGATGAGTGCATCTCATCCCCTGCAGGATCATGGAGACTACAGAGGAGGGAGACAATGAGGAAACTGCAGTATCAGAGCTTCGCTCAGAACTCTGGTTAAAAGAGAGAGAACTGACAGAAATCCGACTGGAAGCCTTAAGCTCCGCCCATCAGCTGGAGCAGCTTCGAGAAGCCATGAACAACATGCACGTATGTTTTGCCTCCATGTTCATAGTCAGTAAATTAGAAATTATATTGTATTTGTGTGTTGAAATAACCTGATTTAAAATTGTCTTTATTTTCTTTGTCCTAGTCAACAGTGGAGAACCTGAAGGCAGAAAATGATCATTTGAAAACAGGAAGTCAGCTCCATCTTCCTGGGTCTGGTCCCACCTCTTCCACCTCCCAGCCTTCAGGCCTGTCCTCTCTCCTGGGGCCCTCACTGAGGCAGCCCATGAGTATGCCCCTCACCAAGTCCTTCAGCCTTAGTCTGAATGATTGTAAAGATCCAGGTAAGAGACACACCAAGAATTTTACTTATTTTTACCTCACACAAGCACACAGTAAGCATAAAAATTTTTTTCCATACTTTATCCCTTTTTTATTCTTCAATCTCATAGACGTGGCTTCAGTCGACATGTTAAGTGTGTCTTCCCAATCGGATGAGTTGTGTGCTCGAGTACTTGTCCACATTGGAGATCAAGCAGAGGTAAACACAAAAAGCTTTGATGACCACAATATTCAATAATATCAGTTTG
The DNA here is from genome assembly GCA_029783805.1 of Acanthurus tennentii. NCBI lineage: Eukaryota > Metazoa > Chordata > Actinopteri > Acanthuriformes > Acanthuridae > Acanthurus > Acanthurus tennentii. The sequence goes on along the minus strand of JAPZDZ010000002.1, from coordinate 14,081,718 downwards.
AAACCAAACAGTTGAAACATTTTCTTCTCTTTCTCTCTCTGTGTCTCTGTAGGACAGTAAGCAGCAGCAGCAGCAGGAGTACTACCTGGGCTCAGTTCTGGTCAGTGCGAGAACTGACTGGGCTTGTCTCGACTCTCTTATAACTAAAACCTTCAAGGTAAATCGAGGCTTTTCCTCTTTTACTGTGTAGACTTAATAAGTGTGCTTGTGGTTCGTATATCAGTCTTTGTTTGATTTCCTTTTCCTTTTTTACTAGGATTATCTAACTCAAGTGGACCCGACTGCCAGCTTGGGTCTGTCCTGTGATTCGCTGCACATGTACCAGCTGACCCAGGGAGGGCCCAGGATCATAGGAGGGGAAAAACCTCAAGCCTCACCTTATCACTGTCTCGGCAGTGGTTCAGCTCAAATAACTATCACCTTGAAAGGTTAGTCAGTGTTGAGTATAATTCAAATTTATTGAAGTGTTCATAGACAAGGTGATATCATAAAGTTTTATTGAGTTTGTTTAGTCATGTTTGCCAACTACCTTCCTCTCTCTCTCTAAATGGTGTTACTCTCAAAGTAAATGACAGGTGATGAAATGAAACACGCTGTACCTTGAATACAACTGTAGATTTCTCTGGGCTTGAACATTTTTAGAAGCATTTGAAATAATACAAATACACAAGTCAACCAAGTTTATTACAAAGTCAGAGTTGTTTTTAGGTATTTTATTATGGAAAAATAACATATTTTAGGTTAAAGATGTTGGTGTTCAGCAGTCAACTCAAAATCTTCAATGTCAGAGTGTCCCCTCTCAACACTGCACTAAGAAATATATATATATTGAACTAATCAAAATGTTAACTGTGATGTATTGCATCCAACAGGCAAAGTTTTAAATGTATTATTATTATTACATTATGTTATGTTATGTTATGTTATGTTATGTTATGTTATGTTATGTTATGTTATGTTATGTTATGTTATGTTATGTTTTATTTTGTTATGTTATGGTATGGTATGGTATGGTATGGTATGGTTTTTGAATGCAAAGTAAGGATGATTTGTAAATACTGAAACTTATCATCTGCATTTCACTGTTTCCCTCACATCAGAAAAATGTCACAATTGCCTTTCCTTTGTGTCTCTCCGCTGCCTCTCATTAGGTCTGAGAGAAAAATGTGTTGACTCGCTGGTGTTTGAGACTATGATTCCTAAGCCGATGATGCTGCACTACATCAGCCTGCTGCTAAAGCACAGGCGTCTGGTTCTATCTGGGCCAAGCGGGACAGGAAAGACTTACCTGGCCCAGCGTCTGGCCCACTACCTCCTACAGCGCAGTCGGCTCGACTCGTCTGAGGCCGACCGTGAGACCTGCGTTCTGGGTCGCAGCGCCGCTGTCACCTTCAACATGCATCGTCAGTCACAGAAGGTAACGCCGTCAGTTATCTCATAGTCTTTATTTTCTACACAATTATGAATAAGATCTGTTCACATAGACAAATTAAATTCACCGTCCTTTGCCCCCACAGGAGTTGCAGTTGTACTTGTCGGATCTGGCCAATCAGATTGACAGAGAGAATGGAGGAGAGCTGCCACTGGTTGTTATTATAGATGACATTAGTGACTCAGCAGCCATCACTGAGCTTGTTAACGGAGCATTGACCTGCAAGTACCACAAATGGTGAGTCACTTCGAACTGTTGTAGCACTTCATTAAAGAGTAACAATTAGATTTGGTTCATTAAGGTAAATAAATTTCTGTTTATATTTCAGTCCTTACATCATTGGAACAACCAATCAGCCTGTGAAGATGACATCTAACCATGGACTGCACCTCAGCTTTAGGTAAACACAAAGCGTTTACTGTGCCTCCTCTTATTCTGACACGCAAACAATGTAAAAAATAATGCATCTTTGTGAGTGAAAGTAACATTTTCTGCATTTGACCACAGGATGGTGATGTTCTCCAACAACGTGGAACCAGCAAACGGGTTTCTGTTGAGGTACCTGCACCGTAAAGCCCTGGAGGCCTATCAGGAGAAAGAGCAGGACTCAGCACGCCATCAGGCTCTCCTTCGTGTACTGGACTGGGTCCCTCAGCTCTGGTACCACCTACACACTTTCCTGGAAAAACACAGCACTTCAGACTTCCTCATAGGTGAGAGAAAGTGGATACATGATCAGGGAGCAAGAGGCTATAATTTGATGTAAAAGAGGAAATACTAACAGGAAATTTTGCCTTCCTCAGGTCCCTGCTTCTTCTTGTCGTGCCCAGTATCAGTGGCAGAGTTCAGGCAATGGTTCATTGACCTGTGGAACCAATCCATTATACCATACCTGCAAGAGGGAGCCAAAGACGGCATAAAGGTGCACACACACTCTCACAGGCATCCTGCACAGTGTAACAGCAAGAAGTTAGTTCCTTCAAGTCTTAACGTGTTGTTGTAAAAAGTATTTCCATGTTTTCTGTCAGGTGCATGGGCAGAAGGCGGTTTGGGAGGACCCAGTGGAGTGGGTGAGAGGGACTCTCCCTTGGCCCAATGCACAGCAAGACCAGTCCAGGCTTTTTCACCTACCTCCCCCCAGCATTGGTCCACCCAGTGAGGAGAAGAAACCCCCCAAAGATACACCTCCACCCAGCACACTGGAGTCAGACCCACTGGTGAGAGTGAAAGTTTCCATTGAGATGGAAGAGTAGCTCAGATCAAATGAAAGAAAAGTTGCACAGCTGCTTATTTGCATTTTTAGTTCAATTTTTTAGGCGTTTAAAGGTTCTCTGGAGACACAAAATACAGGAAGAGAAAATGAGAATTTATTAAAAAAAAATAGCCATGGTGCCTGATACATATCAAGTAATTTTCCTAGTAATACTACAAATGTTTCAAGTCAATAGACAAGAAAAATAATTGTTAGTTGCCATTACACTAACTGTCCACTGGTTGCGTTTAACTAAATATTTCAATTTTAAATTGTCAAAGAAAACCTTTGTAAACCTGCAGTTTAACTCACGCTGCCTCTCTGTCTCCTCCTGCCACCCAGATGGCCATTCTGCTGAAGCTGCAGGAATCGGCCAACTACATTGAGTCTCCAGAGCGGGAGGGCTGCCTCGATCCCACTTTGCAGGCAACTCTCTGAGGATAAAAAGCAACTGTCAAACTCCATTACAGCTGACACAGCGAGTGCAGTCCCAATGAGACTTTAAAGACTCAATAATTAACTTTACTGTGTGCTCAGTGAGCAGATACAAAGCTAAATGTAAAGGATCTACAGAGATAGAGTGATTATGGATGAAGGGTTTGCTCTGCCCTGCTATCAAAACTTTGAAAAGACAATTAAACCGTATTCATAGGAAGCTGTGATGATCATGTCAGGGAAAGACATTGACTTGTCTCTTCTCTGCTCTCGAATTGTTCCACATGGGTTGTTATTGAATCTGCAAGTGCATGGTAAGCGGAATAATATGATGCAAAATATTAAGTGTAATCCTAACGATCAAGACCCATTCTCTTCTTTTTGCTTTTGACTGCCACAACTTTCACCACAACTACTGGTGCTTACCGTTCTGGTTTTCTTTGAACATGCATGCTTCAGCTCACATAGGAAAAACAGAAGTAATTGATTTCCTTTGAAATAGGATCATCACTTGACAACAGCCAAAAATGCACTTTATTTTCTACTGGTAGTAATTGGATTTCAGGAGGCTTTGTCAGTGAATGTGGATCAAATGGAAGCACTATGGGTTTGGCCAAATCATGCAGTTTATTAGTAATTCCTCTAGATGGCAGCGTCTACTTTTTCCTGCCTCAGTGCTCTCCCTGTGAGCTCTCTGGCACATCGAAGGTGCTCAGTATAGAATACAACACTCACTCTGTAACACAACAATGAAAATGGCCTTTTTTTTTTCCGGCCATTGTGTCATTCTTGGATCTAGTATCAGAAGCTGTGAAGTGCTAATAGTGACATGCATGGGTGAATATAAATGGAATAATAAATAATCAGTTTTGGGGTCAATCTGTAAGGAAAATGCCATCATCAGTGTACTCAGTAGCTGCTGGTTTCATCCAGTAACATACTGAAATAACCACAGAAACAGACATTGACCCTTCTCAACTTGTATTGTAAACACACCGAAAGAAAAACTAAAACTGCTTGTTTGTCTGGTCTGCCAAAACGGCCAGCCACGTCTGGCTTTGCTTGCATATACTGTCTATTTAGATATTGGTTTAAAAACACAAAACTCTCTTGTGATAGATGAGGATATAGCTTTGAAAAATCTTGATTTTGTAGGATTTTATACTGAGTCATCTTCAACAAATGTCTGTATACAACAACTTGCACCTACAGTGTGTATACCTAACATACCATTTTCAGACAGCAAACAACAGCATAAAACTCTTCTGTCAACACGTTCATCATCCCACAGGGGGAAAAAGGAGAACATCAGTAAAAGACAACTGCCATCAAATGATAAGAGTCTGTACAAAAAGCATTTCCTTCCTCATTGTGTTCGCTCTTTATATCTTTTATAACATACCTTTTTTTAAACTGTAGATCAGTTTCCTTCTCTCATGTTGTTTTAAGAGTTACTGTAAGAGTAAGGGCTTGGGGTAAGAAAGGTTGAAACTCATATATAAGTGGCTTCCTCTTGTTCCTTTCCTTCATTTGTTTGCACAATATATATGTTGGAGTACTAGATTAAAGAGAATATTTATTGCTTACATCTTGACTGTTCTTGGGATCAAGGAAGAACGCTTAAAAAGACTTGTAAAAGGATGAAACTGTAAGTAGTAGAGATACTCTTAAACCTCTCAGCCATGTGCCCCTCGACCCTGAAGTACCTCAGACTGCCATATTCTGTCCAGATGTTCCTCTGCTTTCCAAAACTGGGTGCTGCTGGTGTAAAGTAGAGACATGATGCCTAAGTCTATCTGTGCCTGAAACACAATTTGGCCTAAAGCTGCTACTTGGCTGCTTTAATCTACCACACTGAGGCCTGGATTTAGAGGAAATATCATCACTTCCTCTCACTTATTTTGATGTCACTTTAATGTCGTCACCTTGATGCCCAGATTCAGGTAGAGAGTGGGTTATCAATTTTGACCTTTGGCTGGTGGTCATGGTGATAATCTGTTAGTTACAACGATGCATGTGTCAGTTAACTGCAATAGATGAGAATGTGTATCATGACTGGGCTGCCTGTGCGACAAACATTTTAAATATTTAAAGTGTGAAAGACTTGACATCTTCGAGGAGTTGCCTGAGAGTTGGGAACAGTGTAAGAACAGATATTAGCCTGGAGATGTAATGTCGACAGCGACGCATGTATCCCTGGTGTGTTTCCCAAAGTTTTGTTTCATTGGACCTACCACGCTTAACCTTATCATGGGAGGGATTTTTAATAACTGGATATCTTCCTCTTTTCATGTTGTTTTTAAGAGCAGACATTTGTTTTTTCTTATGCAAATATTTGTAAAGGTTTATTTCTCTTTTGTACATGACATCACTATTGTAAACACTGTACATAGTGCATCTGCGACAACAATCACTAAAACATGTAGAGTTTTAAGAGAAGGCATGGCCCCTGTATGCAGAAATGAGCGTCCTTGTTGTTTTTATTGTCTTCCTCCAGTAGGAAGTAGCACTTGGCTTAAAAGGGGGCTTCAAAATGGTTGTATGGCATTTCTCAATAACCACATCAAATCCCATATGTCTAACATTGAGCAATGGTTACAATAAAGTCATGCCATTCTTCACATCACTACCTGTCTCAGCTTCCTGTTTACATTATATTTACCACTAGAGGGAGCTAATGCTACTGTAAATAATCATGCTGTTTGACCATATATATATGTGTGTAGTTCTTTTTATTATGAAAAAATGTTATTTGGCATTACTCAATGTAGTTTGGTGTGATTTTATTGTCGAAAAAAACTATTTAACTATCAAATCAAGGCAGGATTTTTCCCCGCGAAGGTTACTGGTTCTAAAGGAGATGAAGATGTGACCGAACTGAGGAGGGGGCATGTCATGTAATGGGTGGAGTTGTCCACAAACCCCGACCCTCCCGCTATATAAATTAACTAACCCCCCCCTAGTTCCTTTATTCAGAAGACTGGCCGTCTGTCAGCAAGATGCCAGGCAAACCTGCACCAATCAAGAAGTCCCCAGCCAAGAAGGCTGCTAAGCCCACACCTGAGCCCGCCCCGAAGCCTGAACCCGCTCCTGCAGAGGCCCCACCTGCCGAGGCTGCACCTGTGGAAGCGGCTCCCGCCGAGGCTGCTGCCCCCGCCGAGGCTGCTGCTCCCGCCGAGGCTGCCCCCGCTGAAGCTCCTGCTGAGGCTGCTCCTGCTGCTGCTGAGGAAGAGGCAGCCCCCGCCGCCCCAGCTGAGGAAGCCCCAGCTGCTCCAGGTACCTGTGGACTGACCGGGAAAATCCCTCCTGGGAAACGGACGGAGTGCTAAAGCTAACTTTACTAATCTTAGCTAACTTAAGCTAATTTAGCTCTGCGGTTAGAAACCGACTTGGAGTTAATCGGCTGCTTTTTAAAGGTGACTATTTGGGAGCAAAGGATGAACTTAATGTGCATGTCTTCATCTCCTTTTTATGGATATTGGCTAAAGTCCCTCCTTACTGAACTTCATAAAAGAATATTTTTTGCTGAAACTCTTCAACTTGACGGTTATTTTGAGGGCTGCGGTCAGTGCCTCCATTGAATAGTAATGCATTAACCTAAAGTTAAAATGACAGGTGTTTCTATTACCGTGTCCACACTGTTTATATCAAATGAGGGTTAGGCGAGGTCTATCTAATAATAGTAAAATGAGAAGATTTTTCTTTCAGTGCCCAGCCCTAATGTAGTCTTCTGTCCTCCATCGCATTGCAAGGTATGTAACTAGCTGTAGTAACTCTTCACGGTTGTCATTAAGGGTTGAGGCTTTGCAGATTTACACGTTAAAACTCAATGAAACTATAGAAGGCTGCAAATTGTGATAGAAAAGGGTCACCGGTGTCTGTTTCGTGAAGGAAGTTTTCTACTGAATCTCTGCTGTAGATCCCTTCGCCTGCAAATATATTTTTAGTATCTAGAACACTTTGCAGCTGATGGTAAATATCATTATTATTAATGTCCATTTCTGTGCAATAACATTTGATTAGCCATTGTTAAAGTCCCTACATTGTGCAGCGAAAGAATAAGTTATAAATCAAGTAGCAGCACAAAATGCACAGGACTTCCATGGTGGCCAGATTGTTGGATCCACTAGTGATATTTACATTACCAGCCAGATGCTGTTAAACCCAGAGATGAACCCTTTTTCCCTACTTTCTCCAGATCTTGGTTGGTAAAGTACCATCAGTGGTGGGTGTTAAGTAACTGACACTGTTTTTACCTACTAACCTCAACATGTAACCCCTTACTTCAGCTGAAGTCACAGCCGCTGAGGAAGGAGCTGATTTGACAACTCCTACTGAGGGTAAACTCACACCACAGGCGGTCCACACACACATGAGCTGTGGTGCATGATGTGTATGTTTGTGTCCCACTGTGCTCAACTGTCTGGTGTGTATGTTACTTTGCGCCTCATCTGTCTACGGGTATGTCTGGCTGTCCCATTCATCGTGTGAAGGTGAGAGGTTTCTTTTTGTGGACATGACACTTTGGTCTTCTGCTGTATAAAATCATCTCATGGTGTCTCTAAAGCAAGTTGAGAATGTCATTTTTTGGTCGTAAAATCATCTGTTCTTGTCACTGTAAACATCAAAAGCTTTGTGCTGACTGGTCTGTCCTGCTTGATTTAATGTATCCTTATCAAATTAGCTTGAAACTGATCGATTCCCAGCATGAGTAATGTTGCAAGGTAAGTCACTAACTAGCTTTCCTGATGGCATTTCAACACCAGCTCCTGCTCCTGCTGCTGAAGATGGTGCAGCCACTCCTGCTGCAGATGCTTCTGCTGACGGTAAACAGAAACCTCACATGGACAAACAATATGAATGCTTTACTAAAAATCCTATCAAACAAGTGCTACCCATCAAGTATATCCACAGCTGTGTGGGCTAATGGATTCTTAGCAAAGCTCTAAACCTCCACATGTACTTTTGTATTGTAATCAAATTAGTTTGAAATTAAGTGATTCCTAGCATGAATTATGTCACCATGTGAGTCGTTAATTGGCTTTCCTAATGGCATTTCAATGCTAGTTGCTGCTCCCGTTGTTGAAGAAGGTGCGGCCGCTCCTGCTGCAGATGCTTCTGCTAACGGTAAACCTTAACCATCACACAGACCATAACAATAATCAATTTCCTCTTTTCACTTTGAAGTGAATATATCTATCTCTGTATCTAAGAGTAATCAGCACATTAGCGGGTTTGTCTTCACTTAATCGGCTGATCATTCCAAGTCTTCCACAGGTGACGACTGATTGTAGAGTGGGATGTGTAGAGTTTTACTTAGTTCCCTTCAGACTAAACTTCTATCTGCTTTGTGGATGTAACTGTGGAGATCATGCCTCCATCTAAAAACCTGGGCTGCTGTGACATCAGCAACCCATATCACAGATTTTTTTTTTCCTTCAAGGTGTAGCCCTTATTCATTGTAGGAGATAAGGGCTGCTTATACAATATCTTTATGTGGGACTGGATGTTGTCTGTCTTAGATTTTGTTGCCACAACATGACATAGTAGTAATTTTTATGGTTTTAGTAACAATATCTTTCTAATATTGATTTTGAGATATTTGGTCACAAATATTGATGTTTGACTATATTTTTAATGCTCAGCCCTACCTAGAAATAAGCATTTATTACACTAAATGCTAAATACTGAGAATTGAGTTTTAGTTTTTTGCCCAGCCCTAATGCAGACTTTATTATTCTCTAATGTCCTCCATCTCTGGGAGTAGTTTTCAAGGGTTGGAGGCTTTGCAGCTTTGCAGACTTGGACCATATTGAAGCTATAGAATAGTGCAATGAGGTTTCTAAAGCCATGTTTAATATATTTTTTGGGATTCAGTATTTTCTTTCCAATCTCTGCTGTAGATCTCATTACCCTACAAACATAAATCTAACATCTGTAACATTTGCTGCTGATGGTAGATCACATTGTGATGATTAATGTTCATTTTATGAACATTAATTTCAGTGTACTTATACAAAACAGGCCATTGTTTAAGTCCATGCACTTTATAGGAAAAGAATATGAAATGGAACAAATTGCATTGGACTTACATGGTGGTACAATTGTTGGACCCACCAGTGATATTTACATTACCAGCCAGATGCTGTTAAAACCAGAGATGAACCCTTTTTCCCAACTTCCTCCAGATCTTGGTTGGTAAAGTACATCAGTGGTGGGTGTTAAGTGACTGACACTGTTTTTACCTACTAACCTCGATATGTAACCTCTTACTTCAGTTGAAGCCACAGCCGCAGAGGAAGGAGCTGATTTGACAACTCCTGCTGAGGGTAAACTCACAACCCAGGCGGTCCACACACACATGAGCTGTGGTGCACGATATGTTTGTTTGTGTTCTTTCCATGGTGTGTGCTCAACTGTGTAGTTTTATGCTCGTAACAATTCTACTAGTACATCTGTTTGAAATGTTATCTCGTAAAGGTTAGGTGAAATGTGCTAATGAGTCAGTTTTTTGGTCATAAAATCATCAGTTTTTGTCATGGTAAATATCAGCTGTTACGGTAATAACAGCTCTGTGTCAACTGGTCTGTCTTGCTTGCTTCAGTGGAGTGTGTGATCAGATTAGCTTGATTTCATGCATGGTTTCATTCATGTTGTAAGCTACTTATTTGCTCTCTAATGGCAATTCAATACTAGCTGCTCCTTCCACTGTTGAAGACAGTCCCGCGGCTCCTGCTGCAGATGCTCCCGTCGACGGTAAACATAAACCACTACATAGACAGTTCCATTAGCCAAATAGTTAAAATATTTATCTATCTAATAATAGCAATCAAAATAGTCTAAGGTTATTTTCTACTTATTAGCATAGTGTTGCAGCTCTGCTTCTGGTGATGACAGCAACAACTGTCCTTACTGTACCCCATACTCATGGTAGCACATTAGTTTTAAAAGGAAGAGACGGTCTGATGTCTACTTTATCAAATTGCTTTTCATTCAGTTTTTACCTCTGAATTTCTACTGTAGATCTCTGTTAATGCAAACATATGTCTAACATTGGCTACACTTGTTGCTAACGGTAAATAACATTTTGAAAATATCAGTATCCATTAATGTTAGTGTACTTACACTAAATTAGCCATTGTTGAAGTCCATGCATTTTAAAGGAAAAGAATATGAAATGGAACAAAATGCATGGGACTTGCATGGTGGTACAATTGTTGGACCCACCAGTGATATATACATTACCAGCCAGGTATGAACCAGAGATGAACCATCTCTTTTTACTTTTTTCAGACCTTGGTTGGTAAAGTAAATCAGAAGTGGATGTAGTGAAGTGACTGACTATATTTACCTACTAACCTCAATATGTAACCCCTTTAGCTGCTGCAACAACCACTGAGGAAGGAGCTGATTTGGCAATTCCTGCTGAGGGTAAACACACAACCCAGGCAGTCCACACACACATTAGCTGTAAACGCATGATGTGTATGTTTGTGTTCATCACATGGTGTGTGTGTGTGTGTGCTACTTGTCTCAGATCTGTCTGCTGGTATGTCTGGCTGCACCATTCATCGTGTGAAGGTGAGAGGTTTCTCTTTGAGGACATGACTACAAGGTCTGCTGTATAAAAACATCTCATGGTGTCTCTAAAGCAAGTTGAGAATGTCATTTTTTTTGGTCATAAAATCATCTGTTTGTCACTGTAAACATCAAAGCTTCGTGCTGACTGGTCTGTCCTACTGCTTGCTTTACTGAAGTGTATCTTGATCAAATGAATTCCAAACTGATTGATTCCCAGCATGAGTAATGTTGCAAGGTAAGTCACTAACCAGCTTTCCTGATGGCATTTCAACACTAGTTTCTGCTGCTGAAGATGGTGCCGCTGCTCCTGCTGCAGATGCTCCCGTTGATGGTAAACCAAAAGCAACACAGACAGTAACATTAGCTAATCTTACTCTTTTCGCTTGGAAATCAAATTTCTATCTATATATCCATCTATCTATCTGTAATCAAATGAGTGGTAGGTTTGACTTATCAGCTTATCATTGCAGGTGTCCTGGTTATGACCGAAATGGGGATGGATGTGCATAGTTTTGTTTTGTTTTTTACGACATCTTCACAGTAACAACCAGTCTTCTTCCTCCTCTTAACTTATCTCTAATGGAGATCATGTTTACAATGAGACTGGATGTTATCTGTCATTGATTTTGTTATCATGTTATGGCATATGGAAAATCCATAATTGATTTTAAAGTAGTACTTTATGAATATCTTTGCAATATTGATAGCTGATGTTTGGTCAGAAATATTAATATTTCATTTCATTTTTTACTCAACTCCAGCTACAACTAAATATTTTTAGACTTTGCACTCAAAAAATACCAAGATATATATCTTATATTGCCATTAAGCCTAAAAAATGCTGAGAAATGGGTTTTTTCCCATTTCCCGGTCCTAATGCACATTTTATTATAAGTCTATAATGTATTTCCATCTCAGACTGTGGTATACAACTGGCTGTAGGAAATCCACACAGGGACATTGATGGTAAAGGCTTTGAAAATTAGGACCATGTTGGGACTATTGAATAGTTCTCTAACGTTACTGATGCCACTTCCTTTTTATTCAGCTCTCTCTTCTGAATCTATACTGTAAATCTTATTACTCTGTAAATATAAATCTAACATCTAGTACCCTTGCTGCTGATATGAAGTCACATTGTGATGATAAATGTCCATTTTCTAAAAAATGATTTCAGTGCGCTTGTATTTAATTGTATTAGATCACAATGGGTCTCTACTGTTTTGAGAAATGAAGAGTATGGAACACAAAGCACGGAACTTACATGATTGTTAAATTAATGGACCCACCAGTGATATTTACATTACCAGCCAGGTTTTTTTAAACCAAGAGATGAACCATCTTTTTCTTACCTTCTCCAGATCTTGATTAGTAGAGTACATCAGTGGTGGGTGTAGTTCAGTGACTGACACTGTTTTACCTACTAACCTCAACATATAACTCCTTTAGCTGTTGCAACAGCCGCAGAGGAAGGAGCTGATTTGACAACTCCTGCTGAGGGTAAACACACACCACAGGCAGTTCACACACACAAGCTCTAATGCATGATTTGTGTGTTTGTGTTCCACTGTGCTCAACTGTCTGGTTTCTTGCTCCTGAACTTTTTACTGGTATGTCTTTACATTTTATCGTGTCAAAGTAAGGTTTCTCTCTATTCTTTTTGTGGACGTAACTACGAGGCCTTCTGCTGTACAAAAACATTTTGTGTTGTCCCCAAAGCAAGTTGGGAATGTCATTTTTCTGTTATAAAATCATCTGTTCTTGTAACTGCAAATATTAAAGCTTCGTGCTGACTGGTCTGTCCTACTGCTTGCTTCAGTGGAGTGTATCCTGATCAAATGAGTTTCAAACTGATTGATTCCCAGCATGAGTAATGCTGTAAGTCACTAACTAGCTTTCCTGGTGGCATTTTAACACTAGCTCCTGCTCCTGCTGCTGAAGATGGTGCGGCCGCTCCTGCTGCAGATGCTCCCGCTGACGGTAAACATAAACCATCACATGGACAATATTAGGGCAAACAATGACTGCTTTACTAAAAATCCTTTCAAGCAGGTGCTATCCATCAAGATTTTACACAGCTGTGAGGGCCAAAGGATTCTTAGCAAAGCTGTTAACTCCAGATGTCTTTTTTAGTGAAATCCACAGCGATTGATGTCACTGTAAAAGATGTTCTGGATATTTATCTGGTCCTCATTGCTTGTGTTTGTTTTTAAAATTAACATTAACCTCCTGCTTGTTTGATGCTAGCTGCTCCAGCAGAAGCTGCCATAGTTGAGGAGCCGCCTAAGGCCCCCACACCTCCACCCCCAGCAGGTAACACCAACATCGCTGCTGTTTGCTTGATTTTGGTCAATCAAGGTCAATGACAAGTTATAACAGTTCTTTGTTTTGTTTTTTCTTAACCCAAAGATTTTTCGTTTACCATAACCAAAGAAAAGTATCAGTTAATCAACCAATCATTGCTGGTCTACTTCTGATAATAACTGATCATGAAAATAGATGTGCAGAATTGTTTTTCTTTGTTTCTTTTAGCAATTAACATAAATAGAGCTGATTACTCCAGTTAATTATTGGTTGATCAGAAAAGAATCTGCAGCCGTTTTCATAATCTCTTTTTTGTTTGTCATTGTTGAGCATAAGCAGGAAAAAATCCTTTGTTTTCTTTGTTTTTTTCCTATTAAATGTGAAGATTCGTTGCTTCTCTTGTCTAATTAACTGAATATTTAGAATTGTTGGTCAAAATTAAATGTGACAATGTCTCCTTGATCTTTATTAAATTGTGATGAAAATTTTATGAAAGCAATTTTTCTGATTAACCCTTTTATTAGTTAGTGGTTAAAGAAAATAATGTTGAGGTGCAGCTCTCCATGTAATCATGTTGTGGAATGGAGGTTATAAGGGCGATTAATTAACTGTAGGTTTATTTTCAGTACCAATGTAGGGAATCCTTCTGCTGTCCAATTCATCTCTTAATTAATCTGCGCTGTTTGATCCTCCTCCAGTCCCCACCAGTGCTCCTCTGAACGTCACTGTGGAAGATGTGAACGAATCCAGCCTCACCATTAAATGGACGACCCCAGAGACCATTGGAGACTCCGGCCTGGACGGATACACCATTGAGTACTGCAAGGATGGAAGTAAGTAGCTGTGTTTGTGTGTGAGGCTGCACCTGTCCTCAGAGTGTCAGAGGGCAGATAGACTCATTGCTGGGTCCAGGCCGTATACGGCAGGAAGCATTTCGCCGGCTGTCACCGTATCTCCTGACACCACTTTTAGCTTGGCTCGTTTGCTCAGATGACAGCAGGCCTTCTGAGGTTTCATCTTGATTGCCAAAGTGAACTCTTATGGGCAGGTTGTTTGTAAACTTGTGTCGACAGGTGATAAACCACTTAACATGTTCAATAAAGGGTTTTAAAATGGAAAAAAAGTGTCAGGAGGATTGTATGTTTGAAAAACGAATATTTGCCTCATCAAGCTGTCATTACTTGTGTATTTCAAAGTAAAAACCACATCAAAGGCTGCATATTAACTTAATCTCTGGGTTTCCCTGCAGCATCAAACTGGGTTGTTGCCAACGAGGAGCTGACCCCAGCTAACCGCTTTTGCATCAAGAATCTGACAACTGGTGACCTGCTGCATGTTCGCGTGGTGGCTGTAAACGCGGGGGGCCGCAGTGATCCGGGTACACTTGCTGAGGCTGTGCCAATCCGTGAGATTGTTGGTGAGTAGCAGCCAGTGTCACTCCTCAAACACACCACTTGCAAGTGTTAACTTAAAGGAAAATTCTAAATGTCTGAAAATTAAGTTGCAAGCTTGTCTCTGTATAAAGCTTTGCATCTCTACAATGTGATATTGATTTTTTTGTTTGTTGTAAATTTTTTGTCTGTTTTCGATTTTCTTGTAATTAGGTTAAAATTCACTTTACATGTTGATAGAAACCAGCTTATGATATAAATGTTGCAACAATTAAAAAAGTGAAATAGGTGCCTTTCCATCAGCTGGTTGAGGTAAATTAACTTTACAGTGCAACAGAAAGATTATTTTAATTTTATGTTCCAGTGTTCAGTGTCAGTAAATGGCCTCTGCACATGAAGCTATCTGGCCGAAACTACAATAGGGCCAAAAAATGTTAACGAAAAAGACCATTAAATTATTTATATCAATAATTTGTAAGACAGTCTTCAACTGAAATTAAATGAGCTTGACAGCAATACTAAGTTGAAGGCAGCTTTAAATGTCAGTCTCCAACCTCTTTATCAGGAGCTCTCTGATAGCTGTAACTGATGACCTATCCTTAAAATACTCATGTTGCAACCAAGGAGGTAGAGTCGGTATTAACTGCCGGGGCCTCAAATGGACTGCACGGATGTACGCACATAAATCTCACAGGTGCTGACAAGAGCCTTTCATAAGCTGTAAATCATCCTTTTAAGTAAACATGCATCCTCAGTCGTTACTGCAGTTTGACAAACAAGAAAATAAGATTAAAAAGCATTCACAAATTTAGTACTTGCAGCCCCTGAAAGGACAAAAAGAAATGTAAAGCCAACAAGAATAATAAATGATAATCAAGTTTATTTATTTCACATTAAGCAAAAAAGTGGTGTTGTGCTTTACACGAATGAAACACTGAGAAAAATTAAGTGCATATGGAAAATTTTTAATCAAGTGGCAAGACCAGTATGAGGAAAACTCCTCAAGAAAATTCCAATACTCATTCAAATAGATATACACCACTAATGTACATGTACATATATGACGGCAAGGAAAATGATTGATTATTGAGCCTTATTCTTTTACTGACTTAACCTTGTCACTGTCACCTCGCTGTCACTGGCTTAAAATTTCAATGCTGGCTCTCTGGCTCCCCTTTTGTCTGGCACGGGCATCTCTTAATGGTATTTCAACACAAACTGTTTTGAGGACTTGGCAAACACACATTTGTGTGAGCTACTTGGCGTGACACGTGGCGGTGTTATTCTGTCAGCCATCCATTTTAGTCTGAAATACCTCAGTGACTGTTTAATGGATTGCCATGAGGTTTGGTCCTCACTGGGGTTGGAAGTACACAGGTGTGTTGCGTAATGAATGTTGACTTGAAAGACATGATGAAACTGTTTTCATTCGAGGAGTTGAACCAAGGCCACTGGGATGAAACCAAAGAATCCTAACTGCTAGACCAAATGGGAACTTCACAGCATAAATATTGCACTTTATCTTGTGACCTACATATTAAAATTGAGTGAATGATTTGAAGCAGATTTGACCCCATCATTTAGCCACACCTGAACAAGAGTTAAAGTGAGAAAACAGACGATGTTTCATATAGCAGCTTGAAGAAGTGTAGCAAAAGCTTTGAGAAACACGTGTACCCTCATTTGCTGTCATCTCTTAGCTACTGTCT
>JAPZDZ010000002.1:14014431-14058458 GCA_029783805.1 Acanthurus tennentii | reverse complement strand
ACTGCAGCACTGTTATCAGTGTGACTGACATCCATACACACTTGGATGCCCAAAGATAGAAATATGATGTGACAAGAGAGGGACAGATGAAGATAAAATGTTAAGAGCAGGAGAGATGAGTGGATGTTTTTTCATTGTTGATATCTTTCTTTATTGTCTTGTCATTAAGCACGACTAAGGGCTTTATTCTCCTGTTTGTCGTAAGCTGAGGCCACTGAAGTAGCTACACCTCACCACACCAATTTAGCAGTACGCTGCATTCTTAGTGGTAAGAATCGTTGCGCCCTGCATTGACAGCTCAGTCCATAGTGTTCCTAAACTTGCGAGGCAACTGGACTGCAGTGATTTTTAAGTGTGAAATCTTGCAGGTCCATCTTGAAAAGCCTTAACTGGATTTGTTTGTGTCAGGTAACAATATTAGTGAACAAATCAGTGTCCTTTGAGAAGAAAGAGATAGCTATGGGAGTAGTCATGTTTTGACAAAAGCAGTTGCAAGCTTGTACGCAATGGTGGCCGCCAAAGTTAGCATGGATGTTGCACAGCGGCAGTTTTAGCAAAATGGACAACATATTCTAGAGAAGAATGAAAAACAACACTGAGGGCTTGTCTTGATGTCAGAGATGTTTTTTTCGTTTCCCCCGACTGGCTTTGGCAAGAGTAATGAATGTGACAGACAGTACATTGATTTGATCACCTTCTTGCCTTTTTTTTTTTTTTTTTAAACCACCTGCCCCTTCCAAACACTGTCCATGGGCTGTTTCCCAGATGGACGTGTGTATTATATCCTATAGATATGCGAAACATTACATGTGACAAATCTGGTTATTTTTTGGTTTTATGCATTTCTCCAGTTTTATTTTAACTTTTTTCAACAAGCTGGCGTGATCATATGGGCACAGAATTTATTGTCTGAGTCCTACCAGCTCTGTAATTAACAACTTGTTTACAGTGACTCCTTTAA
Source organism: Acanthurus tennentii (assembly GCA_029783805.1). Taxonomy (NCBI): domain Eukaryota; kingdom Metazoa; phylum Chordata; class Actinopteri; order Acanthuriformes; family Acanthuridae; genus Acanthurus; species Acanthurus tennentii. Next base: position 14,057,497 of record JAPZDZ010000002.1, on the reverse strand, counting down.
AAATCATTTGAAGGCAGCAGGTGTCCGTTCCATCTGTAGCCTCTAACAGGAGAGAAACTTTTGCTCTTGAGTACGCATTAAAATTTCATTTTGATTATTTATTTTACATTGATTACTGCAGTCTAAATCAACAAGTGCACTGAAAATAGATGTATTGAAAACAGTTGACACAGTTGCATTAAAAATCTTAAATCAACAGAAAATTTCTAATTTAAGTCTCCCCAAACATATAACTGCAGAAGGAAAATAGGGTTCTATCGTGTGATTGTTCAGATATTTCAGTGTGGATCTGCAGTCAGGCCAGCATCCACAGAGAGGCTCCATCAGACTAAAAACTCGTTATAAAATCCATTTTTGTGTAAATCATTGTACATTTACAGGATGATTCATGAATCAATGCACCGATTCAAATTGTGATACTGATATTATCACAGATTCTAAGCAATACACCAAAGTGCCTCAGCAGGTCTATGATCAGCTTACAGTTATTACATTTCTAGAGAATAATTTACATAACCTCAAAATGTTTGACCTTCCTCACCCTCTAAACTTAAATGTCAGTTTCCAGATGCCCTAAAATAGAAGAAACATCTATTTTGAAAACTAGCAGCAATGCAGAGCTAAATGTGTTTTATACATCAGCGAGGAAGGGTTGAAACAAGCTGTTTTGAAATGCATCAGCTGAGGTGTAATCCAATAACCGGAGTCACCTTGCATGGAGCCAGACTGAAGGGAAATGCACGCACGGAGGGCGTCACTGAAACCCAGGGCCACACATTCCTGAGATTCAGGGAAAAGACTTGAGTCACTCCATTTCTACCCAACTGTCACACTCAGCACAGTCCGTCTGAACTCACTGGAAGACAAGCCAACAACAGATCGAAGGGCCAGTCCAATAAAACATTGGTTTGTCAAAAACACAGGCAAAACTGTCCAAAAACAGAGGATTCTCATTAATTGGCCATTTTTTAATAATGTATAATATTGGAATTTCTTGTAATATTTAATTTAATTTGGGAAAAGAAGGAGGAACAATATGATACAGAGACTTAAAGACTGGTAAAAGCAGGTATCACTGCTGTTTGCTGCAGTCAGAGAATTGGCTTTTTGTTGCAGTGCCAGAAGCCATCAAACATCAGAGCATGAAGACAATAAAGGATGTTTTTATTCCTTCTTTCTACCACTGCAGGTTTTAAAAGGTGCTACCTATACCTAATCTCATGTCTGATGCTATAAAAAGTGAACATAAATTCTCAAAATTCATTTTAGATGACCTCTGACGTTGATGTTTTCAAAATAAGCCCAGTTGATGATATATTTTCAGAACATTAGAATTAGCTGAGACAATAACCGAGAACATATATTTGAGGTGTACTGTCAGTAATTTAGTGAGTTCATCCATTTCTTCTCTCAGCCTAAGATCGAGTGGTTGAAGAATCAGATGATCATTGGTGACGACCCAAAGTTTCGTCAGATCTCTAACCAGGGCATTTGCTCGCTGGAGATCCGTAAGCCCTGCAGCTTTGATGGTGGCGTGTACACCTGCAGAGCCAAGAACGCCCAGGGAGAAGCTACGGTCTCCTGCAAACTGGAGGTTAAACGTACGTATCTGCAGAAGATCAAAGTTGTTTTAAATTGACACAGTTTAAATGTATTAAGGTTACACTATTTCTTCAGAGGACATTGACATACTAAGATGTTTTTGTAAATAATCTCTCATGCTTTGTCTTAGTCTTAATTAACAGAAACAAGATTGATATAATGTCTGTATGCAATAAATGTGAAGTTAAAACCACAAGCTGGTTAGGTTAGCTTAGCTTGGAATAAAGACTGGAAACAAGAAAACAGTTGGCCTGGCTCTGTACAAAGGTGAGCACCAGCATGTCTAAAGTTACCTGAATCATTTGGTTAGATATTGTTTGTTTAATCCATACAAAACCAACAAAGTAAAATGGGCGTGCAATGGTTTTATTGGGCAGTTCATGAGAAAGAACTGTTTCTCGTACATTGTTATACCTGTGTTTGTTATTGGATTACAGATCATATAACACATTAAAATATTGAGCTTTAAGTGTCGTCGACAGATTTCAATTAACATTGGACAGTGCCAGGCTAATGCTAGGCTAAGCTAACCAGCTGTTAGAAAGCTATTCCTTAAAATGTTTTATATTTGTTTGAACCTGTTTTTGGTCCAACTTGAAGACTAGAACTTACAAATTTCTGCAGTGTTGCTGTGATGGAATAAAACTTAAATCCAGTAAAACACACAAGCAAACTGTTTATTCCTCTCCCAACAGAGATTCTTATTTCAGATGCTAGCAAGGAGAAAGGCAAATAAAGCAACACCCACGTCTTGAGAGGTAAGAGACAGAAAATAGTATTCTTGTAAAATTACAGAGATTGTTAAGTCCTTGAGTGTTTCTGACTCAAGCATGTCACATGTGAGCCATGATTTTCTGGTAAATCAAACATCCACTAATCATATTACTACCATTGCTAAAACTGCTCTTTTCTGCTTTTACACACAAATCCCGTGTATGAGATTAAGACTCTTCAGATTTACCCTAATGCTTGCTGACCAAAAATGAGTTACAATGTTTTTGAACTCAGAGCATCAAATTAAAACCAATAACAACTCATTTGACCTTCCCTCTTACCCTTTTCTTTCCTGCTCATGTGTGTCACCTGTTTTTGCTCCCTCCTCCTCTGTCTATCTCATACCTTGCATGCCCTGCTTTTGGATGTGGTAATGTGGCAAAGATTATGTCAGTGAAATGGAAATACCAAAATTTATGTTTTTACAGCTTTAAAGTCTCTATTTATACCCTTACGATTAGACAGCCATATTCAGGTTTCCGTATAGGCGCTGCCATTGAAGCTTTGAAATGCTTGAGTGGTGTAGCCTTTCAAGGAGTGTCAGGAGGCTTTGCTCATATTTAACTTCTGGAGAGAGAACCATGAAGTGGAGAGAGAGTGGAAAGATGGAAAAAGACAAAAAGGAGGGACACAGAAAAAAGAGGGGAAAAGACACTTGAGCAGTAAAGAACAATGAAACAGATGACTGAGGCTGTTGATAAACAGATGCACAGGATATCTGTTATAAAGAAGTTAAATAGTGAATGACAATAGTTTTATGTTACTTATCCATCTTACTGTAAAACAGAAGCTGTGTTAATGCCTGCTGAATGGTCAGAACATGTGAGTGAGGAGGCAATTGCATTATTCAATAATTTTTAGATGGTATTCTCACATATTTCCTCCCCTCTTTAGTTTCTCCTCTATGGTAGGAGGCCCCTCTGGAGCCTATGCTGGTCTGGAGTCTGTCTCTGCCTAAACCACAGCAGAGCACATGTTTATTATGTGAAGGCAATTTGTTAAGTAGAACATTAATATTGGTGCTTTTAGTGTGATTAGACTGGTTGCAGTGTGCATGCAATTTGGTCATGATTTTTTTAAGCCACATCTTGTCCCTTTGTTCTCATCTCCCTTTGTTTTCATTGATGCCATCAATCTCCAGTCATTTCACAATCTAAAAATGAGCATTATATAATAACAGAGGGGATGGGTCCTCTGCAAAGTCCTCCACATTGTACTGCCATGTCTCTACAGTAGCCCAGACAAACCAAACACTTCCTTTAAACTGTGTCCTTTGCATTTTTTCAAGATAAATTTCATCTGTAGGTTTTACTACATGTTTTAGGTGAGGAGGGTGAGTAGAGGATATTCAGTTGAATTCAACTTCACCACTAGATGCCGCTAAATGCCACACAATCTGCCTTTAAACTATAGTAGTAAGTTAAAACTGTAGTTAGTAAATGTAAACACAAACTGTCCCTAAATTCTGTTTTTTCCTAGTTGCCATCATCATTGTTTACAGCCGTTACAATCTAACCACTGCCAAACAGAAGGGAGACTGTGCTGCCATTTTTGTCCCTAACCTTGTACATACAGCCTCAATTTCTTGTCTTACTTGTTTTGACACACAGCTCATAAACTGGATGTTGTTGTGCTGTATGAACACTGCAAAGGTGACCTTCAGTACAGTCAGGGACAGTTGCGTTCACACCTTACTGCTAATGGTGTGGCACGTGGCCTCTCTGACCACCCCCTGATGTGGCTAGAGTGATCAGATCATAATGCATCCTGATGTGTTTGGATGCTTTCACACCTGTATTTACAGCTGTCCAACGTAATCAGATTACCATAGGCATGTTTTCCATGCCAGGAGTTAAATGTGCCCTATAGATGACACGATCTTGCTCGTGAGTCTGTGCAGGGTGTCAGGATGTGGTCCCCTAAGGCACAGCCATACATGGAGGGCCCCTCGAGGGGGGAAGGAGGGGGATGAGGCAGGGAGCGCCTTCAGGTGGGAGGGGGTGTAGGGATGATGTCAGCGCGTCACTCCTCAGCTTCTAAAAATGACTCCAGATGATCTGACACACAGCCAAACTCTTCACATTACCATGAGTCAACAGGTCGAGTGGAGCACTGTGAGAGGGAGGGAGAATGGGCTAAGAAGGCAGAAACCGAGCCAGATAATCCTCGATGGAAAATACACATTGGATCTTTTTTCTCTCTCGCACACACTCGAGCGCACACAAGTCCAAAACCGCAAACAAATCCACACACACACCTGCCAGAACATTCCTCGCTGAAGCAACCATTAACACCTCATGACCCCATTAACCCTCCTCCTGCCTTGGTTATCTTTCCAACAGTGCCTTTAAAGGATGAGCAGGAGTCCGGTCTTATGTTTTAAGGTGAGTTTGTGTGCGTGTGTGTTTTTGTGCGCATGTGTGTGTGTGCAAACCCTAATTTAATAAACTTCTCTAACCCTTTTTGTATCTCTTTCTTATCTTGTCCAGAGTGTTTGAGGAAGTGTAAAGAAAAAGTTGAGGCTGGCTGTGCAGTAGTGTGTACATAACGAAAGTGGGACGGAACAACATACCAGCGTCTCCATATCCATTTCCTCCCCCATTTCTCCCTCCACCCACCACACACCCTGGACTCACCCGCTCCTCCAAGTATGCAGAAAAGAAAAAACCCAGCCCGTGCCAGTTTGCCAAATGTTGTATGTTATTTTAGCTAGTGACGACTATGAAAGGCTATACTTAGAATGTTTTTTCCTCCTGGTGTCCATGTGCTGTTTGTTGCACTATATGTGCTACCTAATAAAACAGTGAATCCTCGGACATGCTGTTGTAGTGACTGAATGAAAATGTAATAAAAATTGTGTTTAATATTGTTTAATGTGGATTTCTGCACACATTTTGAGAAACTGTATGATGCTCTTATAAAATGCTGCAAATAGTTTCAGACAAGAAGAAAAATTGAGGTTGAAATTGATGTCTCATCCAAATGTCAAAAAGCAACTGCAGATGGTTGGAATTTATCCGTCTGTAGGATTTGTGTTACACTTCACTGGAGGTGAAAGGAATTTTGTTTCTGTTGCTTAAAGTGTTGACTGAAAACATTAAAACATTTTAATAACTCATGCCTTGTAGAAAGTCACTCTAATAATTCAGACTTTGCTGTCTAATATTTTGAACAATCTACTCAAAACATAAGGAAGTTGAAAACAGCTCAGAGTTTTTTATCTTTCAACCTCTTTCTATCTCCTCTTTTTGTTTTTTTTTAGTTTTTTGTATGATAGGGCGAAATGACCATTTAAATGAATACTCCACTTATAGAACACCTGCTCTCTATACAGTTGCTCTGTGCAACTGCTGAAGCAGCTAGACGCCTTTCGTATTGCTGATAATTTTCCCACCACAGCTACCAAATCAGAGACATGGAGGAAGTGTTTTTTTGTAAGAAACTGAGTGAGTGATTGTTTTCTTCTGTAACTCTCGACCATGAACTTTCATTTAAATCTGTCTATGCTGATATTGATCAAAACCTACTACAGCAAAGGAGCAAGCAAAAAACATTTAAAATACAAAACTATCTTTAAAAATTAAGTAATTTAAGCTCAACAGGAAATACTTAAAGTGTAATGTGCCTTTTTTAAATGAGATTCCCAAACACTTATGCAGACAAACATCCACCTTAGATTAGAAAGCCATTGAGCTTGACTCTGAATCCTCCAGATTTCAGAAGCTTTGGTATTTGACCTGACCTGGGACACTGTGAAAGTTGTAAATAACCTAATAATTAGAGGTGTTAATAATTATGTAGTTCTCAAGGAATCTACAAAATCCAAGTGATTAAATGTTCTCAAAATAGTCTAATATGAAACATGAGACGTCTTTGAAAGTACATTTTTTTTGTAAAACAGTAAATGAGAATATTGTGCAGTATGCACAAGTTCACATGCTGCAATTGTTAAATGTTTGTCGCGCCTGTGACATCATGTTCGTTTTCCATGCCTGTGCCAATATACATTCATGGAAGTCATCCAAGTGCATGGACAAGATGGGACTCCCTGCCAAGGCAACCATGTAAAAAAAATACATGTCAGCCCACCACCACCCCAAAAAATTGGCTCGGATTGACGACCTCAAATTCTCAGTGCAACAAACATTTTGTGACAGCTTTCATCTCAGCTGGTACTCATAACTCCACCCCCACACACACACCCCTCATGTATTGTTTACACCTCCAAAATCACTAAACAGACTCCCGGTTTGCGCCACCATTCAATTCACTTCCCATATATCCCATATATATATTTACCACTTATTTTCATTCAGTAGAGTAGAAGAGAAGCTCGTAGGGGCGTCAGCACCCTTTCTGCAGTAGAGCAACAAAGGTAAGGACATTAATGTCTTTAACTCTGTTCATTGACTCACAAAAATCAGCGGCATCAGATCATTGCAGTTTGATTTTCGTTGGTTTGCGAACTTGTTTTAAGACTTAGGAGGATTTGGGGATATTTTTGCATTAAAAGTTGAACTCTCTGGAGTTTAAGGCAGTGTATCCAACACCATAATACACAACTTACAAAACAATAGATAGATTTCAATTGCTTTTGAGTAAAAACTTACTTTTTTTTTCTAATGCTAACAGCTGTGCAGTTCAGAGGAGCACTTTAATGTGATCTATCCCTTTCACAGACTCTTCGAATCTCCTGAAATGTTGGCGTCTTCTGAAAGACTTCAAAACAGTTGTCCCTTTTTAAATTCAAAACTGACTTCCTGACAAAAATATAATAAAAAAACTTAATGTAATTACCTGTGCGCATTTGGTTTTTATTCTTAAATCATGTGCATGGATTATTATCATGGCTGTATTGTCATTATTTCATTTCTACACATTATTTGGGCTACCATATAGATTGTGTCTGTGTGATGACAGGAGAAGTGCAAAGAGTGTGATGAGGGCCTCTGTCTCATTGCAGACAGGAACTGTATTGAGGCATTGCATTTCTGAAGTTTCTGTTTGTAAAGCCTGCAAAAACTTTTGAAGTTTTGGCAAATACATGTGTAAACAGTTTGCTTTGTGTGTGATAGAGTTTTTCTAGCAATTGTTCCACTTTTTTTGTTGTTGTTTAAGAGTATTCATCCATATGTTGCTGTATGTTTTTCTTGAATAAATTCTTCTCGTTTCATTTCTGTTTTGTTTTTTCTTTTGTCTTGATTGTCATGTAACTATTTACACGTTCAAATGTCACTCCTGCAGCATAGATATTCTGATAGCCCAGCTTGTCACAAATACAGTGGTATTACATGATTATGCCCCACAGGTTGAGGTTTTACATTCATTATTACAAAAGTTTGGGCATTCCAAAAACTGGAAAAAATAGCATAGACTCCAGAGGGATAACATACACGTTTTGGTTGCGAATTGATTGTGTGTTTGTGTTGTTCTTGGAGGTTGGTCAATCAATGTGCAGGTTGTTCGTTACAATTATACATTCTTCATGTGGTTTGGTTTAAAACTAAAAGGCAAACAAAATCTAACAGAAAGAAACTGAAACTAACTAAATATCTTAAATACCAGGAGAGAGACCTGTCTGGTACCCCTAAAAATAAATTAACAATAAATAAATGAATAAATAAATAGAACCGTAAAACAGTACAATACTTGAACAAATCATGAAACTCAAACCATCATGAAAGTTTGTTGTCAAATCTTTCTCTTTTTTTGATATGTACTCAAAAGGAACCATAAGACCTGTTGCTACTGAAACCTGTCCACTTCAAACCAGTGAAAAAGGCAACAACAGAAACACAAATCTCTGACATGAACTAAAGTAGTTCAAAAACTGCTCTCATACAGGGGCCATCACCAGTATCCTGTTGGTTGCTAACAGCTTGATAACCAACTCTCAGCTATTTTCCTGCTTGTGGAACTTCTTCACTGAAATGCCAATTTTTCATTCCTCTTAGACAGCTTAGACTGAAATTCAATTCAATTTGTCCTTAGTCTGGATGGTTTTTGATATAGATGACAGGCCAGCTCACCATTGAACTTTGCATTTTTCCCAGCTGCCTCATGTCTTGTGAAGAGTTCAGCTCAGAAAATGTCACAGAATTAACAGATGTGGTGGAAAAAAGTAACTGGTAATTGGTGTTTTGTGTTTTCTTATAACACATACACAGTGACACATACATAACTATTATATACACAAGTTTGACATTTCTTTAATAAATCAATCAAGAAGTTGCACTTTTCTCCAATACATTATTAATTATTAGAATTGATGGTACATTATCTTATTTTATGAAGGATATGAAAAGGCGTAACTGACGATTAGGATCCAAACAATTGAAAAACGTAACCACGGAATCAATACTTTTATACGTTTAACGTTTATACACCAGTTCATGCGTGAATCATGTGTTACTGTACAAAATAAAAGGGATAAAGAACATCAATGGTGGATTCAGTTCGCCTACACATGCGCAACTAGCCTTGTAGTACATGAACGTGCAGGGAGGCGCGGGCCTGTGGCTCCGATGCGCGTTCACAACCCCGAAGAAAAATACCTTCGATCTGATACCAGGGCAAAACTGAAGAACTCATCATAATTAGAAAAAATGGCTGTTTAAATATTTGCACTGGTGCGTTTATGTCTCCACCCATAAAATTCAGCCAGTGAATTATAGCCGTCTTTCCCCCAATGGAAATCAACGGGAATATTTTGTAAGCCCTACGACAGCTAGTGACCGATGTCATACTTTCAAAAGCACGGTTTGGTCAGCATGCCTTTTGCTTCAAAGCCACGGCTCACTTCCTGGAGCTTCGTCAGTGCCAGGAGACCATACGGACCGATCAGATTGGTCAAGCAAACTTGACCGGACGTGATCATGCACGGTGCTGATCGCCCAGCGTGAGCGCGCCCTTATTTTCTGCGTTGTACTGACATCTTGTGGTGAAATACACATACACATCTTAGCAACGCAGGAAGTCACGCTTTAGGGAGCGTTTGTTACTGTCGCACTTAGTTTTAGATCATGTAAGCGATACATTTAACACAGCATTTTGTGTACACATTTGTCTTATTTAAAATATGTCTATGCTTGTGAAAATATAAGTAAGAATTAAGTTCACTGCATCTGCATGTCTGCAAAGCGAACAGAGAGAACTTAGGTATGTGATTTTAGGTGGTTCTTTGGCAGGTTTCATACACGTCACAAGGTTTTAATAGATTTATTGAAACTCCGCTGACTTTAAATAGTCATTTACACAGAAAGAGGTTTGATTTAAATTCAGCTGACTAAGCATCACTCCTCTTAAAATGGAAAAATCTGTCTTACTACTCAAATGAAAATGAGAGTCTTTAAGTATATCAGTAATGTAAATGGATTTGAATCAATCTTGACACTTTGATTTGTTCACATTAGAAAGGAAAAACCCCATTCAAACATACTCAGCCTACACACAGAACAAGTGCATCACAGATACAATCTTGTCAACGCAATCACATTCTTTCAAGATGTTTCACTTCCCTTAAAACCTCTCTTCACTTTTCAGTGCAATAAGCGATTCAAATTCATGTTGAGAACAACAAGTAAAAAATACTGAAGTGTGGTTGATCAACTCATTTCCTGTAACCTAAAAAAAAAAAGTGCAAAAAAGCAGATGTTTGAACGGCAGGAAAGCCTCTGCCTGAGGTGAGTTTAGAAATGAGCATGACGCGTACGCCCATCAGACGAGCATATGATTTCCTGTACTAAGCTTCATTCTAGGGCAGGTAGGACTCCACTCAGCAGCACAGCCTGTGCATGTGCAATTCAATGGAAAATGTGGCTCATCACAGTCTTCAGTGTCATATGTAAGTATTCAAGCAACTGAACTCATTTTTTATATTTAATTAATCTACAAGAAATGTTTCCATGTGCATTGAAACTAAACAATAATATCCCTTTGACAGATTTGACTAATGTTTGTGCAGCTCAGGATCCACAAAATGGTAAGAAACATGTTTAAAAGACTTGCAGATTGTTTGGACGAAAAGTAGCAGGTTTACGTTGGTGTTCCTTTTTTAAAAATTCTTTTAAAGACTTTTAGCCTGTCGGACAAGAAGGTCACTTTTCCTTGTTGATCCAAAAAACACAACAAGTTGTTGATACTCAAGTTTCTAAGTGAACTTGTGTGATTTCGAACTGAATTTAATTATGTTTAGTCCTTAGAGTGCCTGTTTTTGTGATACCAAATCAGACGCTTACCAAACAAGTGTTTAGGAAGTAAAACGTGAAGACAGTTGTCATGAGGAACATGAAACACTTGTTGTCATGGGTTTGGCAGCTGCCTACTCATGCAAGTTCATATTTCACTATTGTGCAGTTCCACTTTTATGCTTTTACATATTTCGTGTTTCTTAATTGTTAAAATCTCTGTTCTTGTGTAAGCCAGTAGCACAAAGTAGGGACAGGATATTACTTGATATTACACTTCATGGTACTGCATTGTGAGGGACTGTGAAGAAACCTATAATGTTCTTCTTTTAAAAAGAGACTTTGGCTCTGATACAGCACTTTGGGTTGAATTGAATTGTATTGTCAGGTGTTCCTATTAATTTGTCCACCCCTTGTGTCACTCTCTTATGTGGTATTATACCAGCTCTTTTAATCCCTTTAAAATTTAAATAAAATAAAGTTTAATTTAGATAAATAAAATTCTATTTAATATGTTTGGGTTTCAGTCCACCTGCTGAATAGTTTCATACTGGACAACAGCTGTATATTCAGAGCTGTTCCTTATGATAATCTGATTGATTTTTGCCTTTTATCCAACAGTTAAAAAAATGTTCAGCATGCTGTCAAAAAAAAAGACAAAAACTTTCATAGTTAAAGAAATAGAATATGTGTGTGATTGGCTTCTTTTCATACAAAAGTGACTGAAATTATGTTTTTGCAGCCCTAAGTTTAATTTTTACAGTTGTTGGTGTTTGAATCTCCATCCAAGATGTAGGTTGAACACAAACGCTGCCTGCTGTGATCTTAATTTTGTTCTCCCCACTTCTCTTCTCCTCCATCAGTCAACACTGTGTCTACAACAATCCATGCAACCAGACCTACACCCCCTGTGACTACATTTAGTAAGATTTTAACTTAAGTTGTTCTTCAAAAACACAAGTCAAAGTACAATTATGCATCTTCATTACATTTTTAAAGGGTTTAATTTTTAAAATCCTGTGGCGTTAATATGGTAGGATGTTTCCTCCTGAAATCAAATCAGATTTTGAAAGGCATATGTGATAGATTATGTGATGCCTTAAGAAATTTTTTTCACAAACAGTATGTACTTTTGCAATGATTTTTACATTAAAATCTACATAAAACAGACATTGAGAGAGCTGAGCTAAACATCCAAGTGTTTGATATGTGTTTGACATTTGGGCCTTTAAGCTGTGAACTCACCATAGGGTTAATCTAAAAGTTCTTTAACACCTTTTTTTTCTCCCTCTCTCTCGACTGTCTGCTTTGCTTTGCATAGATGATATAACCACTGTGGCTTTTCTCTCCTCCTTTTAAAAGAAACCTCTTCAAAATTGTGAAATGAGGCTGTACTGTTTTGTAAATAACGTGTTACATAATTCAAATATCAACAGGATTTAAAAGTGGATATTTAACCCTAAAACACTTTTTCAGCAAATATTCTGTAATCATTTTAAAGGAAGTGTGTATTTTTATGAATTCATAAATCACTAGGTTTTTTTTTTTTTGGTATATATGTGAGATTTGGAGCCTTGTTTGTGTTGTTCTTATCTGTACTTAAAATCAAAAATGATCACAGGAAGAACTAAAAAAAGAAAGAGTTTTTTACAGAATTGCTCCTAATGCCAGTGGACCTAAATGTGCCTGCATATTGCACCATCATGTTCTTTTAATCATAATAATCTAATTAGAACTATTTTTCAATAATCCTCTAGAGCCTAATGTGCCAACTCTGCAGCTACAGTCATCCTGGTTGGATGTGTACCCTTCTGAGACAGTGGAGTTCAAATGCAGTATCACTGGAAGCCCCGATTACATCCTCAAATGGTTCAAAAATGGCCAGGAAGTGCCGGGTTCAGATAGAGGCATGTCTTTGTCTTCAGACAAATTAGTACTTACAATTCCTGAAGCAAGAAAAACTGATGCCGGAAGTTACACCTGTAAAGGCCATCACACAGGGAAGGGTGTTTCCTCTGAAGCTAGCAACGTTCTCACACTCACAGTCCATGGTGAGTTTCACAATGTTCCACCCTCCATATTTCTGCTGAATATTTAGACAGCATATGATATAAAAAAACTGAAAATGTGTCTTTTTACCTGTTTAGCAAACAAGCCAAAGACAACAGTGAGCCAAAGTTTGAACTCTGACAAGGTGTACCGTGGAGAATCTGTCACCTTCACATGCATGGTCGATGCATCCTCTGAGTGGGAATACCAGTGGAAACATAATGAAGTTCAGATTCCAGGAGCTTCGAGCAAAACTTACACCATTAACTCTCTAGATTATTCCAACAGCGGACAGTATCTATGCAACGCCAAGAGAAGCAAGAGCCAATTTAACATAAAGGACAATGAAGCCACAACTCTGCAGGTGTCTGGTGAGCGTGATAACGTGCCAATACTTTGCCACCAGTCAGGTCAAACTGCACACTGCACTTCACGCAGACTGACCTCTTTCAGATATTCTTAAATGAGCCATTTATGCAAATGTCTATAGTATTTTTATCAGTGGAAGTGGAAGTTACCATGCTGCACTCTACATTTCAGTGGTCCTTTCTATTTTTCTTGCATGATGCAGATGGTCATTTTTCTTAACAGTTTAATCTTACACTTTTACCAAGATTTGTAACATTTCTGTGTGTTGAACATGTCCAGACCCACCTAAACCATCCCTGAAGCTGCTGAGTCACTGGAAGGATGTGTTTGAAAATGAGACAGTGGCGTTTAGCTGTGAAGTCGACAGCCCCGACTGGGCTTTTACCTGGTACAGAGGTAAAGAGGAGATCGATTATGACTCGGTCCCCTCCCCGGATCAAAAAAAATCATTCCTCAATGTCACCCTCATCACTAAAGACGAAGAAGGACCCTATGTTTGCAAAGTTCACCTGAAATCCAGGACTGTCAGCTCTGAATTTAGCGACCCAGTGGATATCAGTGTTTATGGTGAGCTTTATATTTAATTGTATTAAAGAACCTTCAGAGTAATTTAAAAATAATTAAATATTTGGGGAAAAATCTAATTTACCCTTTTTGCTGATTTATATGGAACAATTCATGCTAAATATGAAGTTAATGTCAACAGCTAATTACAAATACTAGCACAAATACTAGCAGGTCTTGATCAGTACCTTGTCATACAGACAAACATGAGACTGGTCCTGATTCATTCAGTTCTCACCAAGAAAGTGAATAAGTAAAATTTTGCAAACTGGCAAACAACATAAGTATATTCACATGAATCTCCATAAGACTTAATATATTATCAGATGCTAATATATACAACTGCTGGTCATGTTTTGGATGCAGTGAAGAAGTAATATGTTGTGTACTATCTCTTTGTTTTAGATGACTTGCCAAGACCTACACTGAGCAAGAATCCTGGTTTTAACCCGATGTATGTTGGAGAAACGGTCAGCTTCGACTGCAGTGTGTCTGTGGCCTTGGGCTGGGAGTATAAGTGGTACAAAGATGGATTGGATCTCCTCGAAACCAAGAAAACCATCACCATCAAGCTTGGTTCTACTTCTGGGGGAAAATACTCTTGTACGGCCACGAGAAGTGAAACAACATTAACAGACTTCAGTGAGGAAATACCATTAAATGTCCTTGGTAGGTAGAAGAGTAATATTATTTAAGCACTGTGTAAGGAAGAAAATATACAGTTATTTGTGATAAATATGTAATATGCATGTAACATTATCAATTACAGTCCATTATAATTAGGTAAAGTTATTTTGTGCTGTCCGGGTGTTGCCACTTAAGGCTTCAAAAACCCTCAGGCTGCTATTCTGTAACGTGAAACAGCATTCTGAGTGCTTCCGTTATTTTATGCATTTCTGATTAAACAGGATGTTGTGGTGTGGTATAACACACGCAGAAATGACTCATAGTGTTAACTAAAAAGTTAAAAGTCATAATTAATTATTTTTAACTTGTTTTCAGTGTTCAAATTTATTTAATGTGTATGTATATAGATATGTAGATAGGTATAGACATATATATATATATATATATAGATAGATGGATAGATGGTTATAGCAAAGGCAATAAGAGTAATTATTTAAGTAGGAATTTCAATTTTTGCATTTCTTTTTCACTTGAAAAATATCAAAATGTGATTTCTTGCTGTGATCTATAGAATTTAAGTATGTTTTCTTATATTTGGGGAATATAATATGCAGACATCTCTGTAACTCTACAGTCCCTCATTTTTAATGTTATGCTCTAACACATTTGCCTCCATCAAAAAACTTCAGCTCCTTGAATCTGGATTTCGCCTTCGATAGTTTGTAATTTCAGCTTAGATTTTTTAGACATTTCTGTTTTGCAACTGTTTAGAAACTGCTTCCTGCTTCCTTTGTGTTGAGTGTTTTAAATGGTTTCCTTTCTGGTTTGAGTCGACATTGTCACCATCATCATTGCACCTCAGTTTCACAGGCAATTTTTAACACACTGTAGATTTTTTGGGCTGCTGTAGTTGTGCTTTATTTGTGTTCCCGTATTATTGTAATAACTGATATTTAGGCCTACTTGTTGTAGTTATTGAGTTTGACAATTAGGCAAAAAACAAATGGAAATATTTTATTGCTCAAAGGAAAATGTAACAAGAACCGTTACCTAATTGTTTAAGTAAGTTTAAGCTTAACACCAAAGATTTTTCTTTGTCCTCTTTTTTAAGCTTGTGTTCTGAAAAGTTTTGTTGTTTGTTAAGATAATGAAAAAAAAGTGTTTTGTTTTTTTTCCCTCTCTTATGCTCAATCAGGTTAATGTAAGGGAATAAAAAGGGACTTATGTCTATCTGTCTCTCTCTTTAGAAATTCCTGTTCCATCTTTAAATCAAACGACTCCGTGGTCAGATTTTTTTCCTGGCGAGAGAGTAAGTTTAATATGTGTGATGAGCAGCAGCCCCGACTGGATTTATACATGGTACAAAGATGGAACGGAGGTTCAGGCTGTGTCTTCCGACTCGAATAGAGCTACTCTCTCCATCAGCTCTGCTTCAGCCTCACATAAAGGACAATATACCTGCAGTGGAAAGCTGAAGGACAGGTCTGTAATCAGCAAACCTAGTCCTAAACTTCATCTTACAGTATATGGTGAGTTCCCGTTTTTTAAATGTACAAAAGTAAAAATAGTAGATATGATTTTATAAGAATTCTAAACAATTTTTTTCCTAATTTTAGGAACTATTAAAAAGTTTGGGGATTGGAATGGGATGTTGTGTGGGATAAACACCTGTTTTAAGGCAACTTGTTTGCCTCTTTTTACTGGATGCAGTGCATTTCAACACACTGATGAAAGTTGTATGTTTACTGGTCTTCTAAGATGAGCTACCCAGGGTCACACTGACGCAGGATCCAGACTACACGGTGATGTTCCCTGAGGAGTCGGTCTCCTTCAGTTGTGACATTAGTGTCTCCTATGGATGGAAGTACAAGTGGTACAAAAATGGCAATCCACTTGACAGATCTGGAAACAGTTATTTAATCAGCCCTGTTCGAGCCACAGATAGTGGATCCTATGAATGCCGAGCAGAAAGAGGCACGGATGAAGTATTTAACAGTCTGTCTACACAGCTTGAAGTCAAAGGTAGTTTCTGTTAACTTCCTCTAAACATTTCTTTGTAGTTTTAAGATGGTTGCGTCTCCGCACTTCCCCTCTGGTCACTTATGATTCTGTTATATGGCTGTTCAGATGTTATGATAAAGTTTAAATACAACTGATATATTTCTTCTTTTTTTAGAGGACAAGCCTAAGCCTTTGACGACCAAAAAGCCAGATGTTGAAAAGGTCTACACTGGAGAGCCTGTGTCCCTTGAATGTGAAGTCAAACTCTCGTCTGGTTGGGAGTACGTTTGGTACAAAGACGGAAAAGAGATCTCAGTAAACAGTCGTTTCAATATCCCCAGTGCCACTTCATCTGACAGTGGGACTTACAAGTGCATGGCAAGAAGAACCAAAACAAAGTATGAGACAAAAGTCAGTGATGAACGGGTCTTACACATCTTTGGTGAGCCAAAAAAGGTTATTCTGTATTAATGAGCTATGACATGTCTTATTTAGGGGAACATTGCTGCTTTTATATGTGATAATGGATTTCATGCTATGAAATGTTATGATTCAGATCAAATACAAAGAGGATATCTCTAAGGATAATACAAAGAGGCTAAAGTGTCTGTTTCCCTTTAGAAATTCCTGTTCCATCTTTAAATCAAGTGACTTCGTGGTTGGATGTGTTCCCTTCTGAGTATGTCAGCTTTAGCTGTAGCATGGACGGCAGCTCAGATTGGACGTACACATGGTACAAAGACAAAAAGGAGGTCCAGGCTGGTAATGGTATACCATCTAAGCCGGATCAAAACATTTTTAAAATCAGCTCTGCTTCAGCCTCACACCGTGGACGATACAGCTGCTCTGCAAAACTTAAAGATCTAACCAGGTCTGTCAGCAGCAACATTAGTAATGAACTACAACTTTTAGTTTATGGTAAGACTTTTTGAATCCCTTTTGACACAGTTCTCTAGAGGAATAATTCATAAATAATTATTTATTAGATTGTATAATTTTTACCCTGTATGTTCCAAGAGATGGTGCGTGGGATTTCTATGTTAAGCCAAAACATTTAAAGGACCGGTTCAACATTTTTTTGAAATAGGCTCATTCACTTTATGCTAAGAATTTTGTTAGAAAAGCATTAGCACTCTGATATCTGTTCCGTTCTGTATGTTTCCACAGCCAGGAGATGGTTAGCATAGCATAAAGACTGGAGGCAAGGAGATATGGTTAATGGCTGGTCTGGCCATGTGATCACAGTTTTTAGCACATAATTTCCTGGTGAACTGCAAATTTAATAAAAACAAACGAGATTTACGTTGCTAACTATTCAACCGTATTTAATTTTGAATAGATTTTGACAGAGCCATGCTTACTGTTTCCCTCTGCCTCCAGTCTTTATGCTTAGCTTGACTAATCAACTCTTAGCTGTAGCTTAATAATTGAACAGACAAATAAGAGATCTAATTGATTCTCAATTGAAGGAAAGTAAATAAATGTATTTTCCAAATGTAAAAACTTTTGAGAAAGAACTGAGAAAGAAGAATTTTTTTTTTTTTTAAACTTTCAATGAGACATATTTCCCTCTGGTAAGGAAGCAGAGTTTCAGCATATCAAAATGCATCTAATCAAATGCCAGATTCACTTTATTCTTGGCTATGCAGTGTGATGTTTATTAAAAACTGTCATACTAATATTAATGGCATTATTGTCAATTCTCAGATACAAAACCCAAACCCACACTGATGCAGAGTCCTGATTACAATTTGATGCACACTGGAGATCCAGTTTCACTTAGCTGCCATATTACCGTCTCTTCTAAATGGGAGTATAAGTGGTTCAAAGATAACCATACACTCTCTGAATCTAAAAACACTTATAACATAACTTCTGTTTCGACAACAAATGCTGGATCATATAAATGCCTGACGAAAAGAGGAAAGGATACAGTCTTCAAATCCAAGGAGAGTCAAGAAGTACAGCTCAACATACACGGTGGGATTTTGTTTATTTCTCTCTAACATCTATCTGTTTGTGCAGACATGTTGAATACATTTATCACAGTTTTGTATCTACAGAGCGCCCAGTGGCTCATTTAGACTTGCTAACTGGCTGGTCTGAGGTCTTCTCCACTGACAGCTTGTTGCTCAAATGTAGCGTGCCAGACGGCCTGGACTGGAACTACACATGGTACACAAGTTTACACTACAGAATAAAGTTCTCTAAATGCTTTCATATCTGTACTGTAAGGATTCTCATTTTTCTAGAAATGTTAACATGCAAACAATTTCACAGGTACAAAGGGGACCACCAGATCGAGCAGTCTTATTCTGAGAACCATAAAGTCACACCAGAGAATGACCCCGAGCAGAGCCAGTACACCTGCAAGGGCATTCGCATGGGGCGACCTTCTTATTCCAAAAAGAGTGATTCATATGCAACCAAGAACCTTCGTGAGTATAACTGAGCTTTGGAGCTTTGGATTTTTTTACCCTGCAAATATGTTGTCTCACTTTCCACCTCTGATTTTATGTTCAATCTGTAGTTTTAAAGAGGAGGGTCCTTCTTTCCATCTCGGGCTTTATCGTCTTTGGCATAGCCGCCGTCTTCATTGGATGCATCGTCCTCAGAGTCTGCCGCAAACCAGGTTTGGTTCTCTCTCACTGATCTCACTGTGTGGTTTTCAGCCACAATGGGCAGCTGCATTCAGGAAATAAGCTCAAGAAACCAAATGTGCACTACCTGCTCGGCACCAAACAGTAGAAAGACGAAATAGGGTGTAGCTCTCCAACATACCAGAGATTCAGCTGCATAAAAGTCAGATATCTCCTTAAGAGTTGATAGAGACCAAAAATAGAGCAAAAACTCAATATTGAACTTGCATTCATCAGGTCACCTGAAACAGAATTCCATAGAATGCTTATGTCACTTAAAACCAGTGGATATGTAAATAGTAAACAGTTTGCTAACTATGACAGTTTGACACATCAACTTAAAAAGCTGATGTACAGACATTGGGTTCACATTTTCCACGAATATCTCAAACAAAGGTCACACAGAGCTGATCTGTTAACTTTTCTTTTCACATAGCCAAAGAAGAATACAAACCAGAGGAGGCTGAGCTGTTTATCACCATGTCTCAGCTAAAGGACCTAGATGGTAAGATGACACCACCCCTCATATGGCTTGTGGTTTCAGTCACCATTTCCTCAAATGCTGCAGTTCCAGCCTAGCATTTCATTTTTGAGTTATTTTTGAAATTACCATTTGTGAAACTACCTACAGAAACTTTCAGTGTTGAGCCTGACTTTCCTAGTTTCCCCTTGGCCGTTGGTGCTTCCTTGTGAAAAGTTACTCTCTATCTTTTGCAGATGCACCCCCCCCACTGGTTGAGTATATCACAGATGCAGCACTGAATTCTCCATCTAAAGGTAAAGAACAAACAGATGAGTAAAGATGATAAACTATATTTGACTATGCAAGTGTGTCTCAAGTGTCCTTTGTTGGTTCCTTTTAAAAAAATATATGACTGCAGAAGGGGATGAAAATGGTACAATTTGCAGTGAAGCAACACCATTACCGATAACCCCCCAGGAAGAGCAAGGTAATAAAGTTTTACTGCACATGCACTTTTCCAATTATATATTTTCTCTGTGATGACTCTGACAGTGTATTCACTACTGATAAAATTTTGAATCCGAGTTTAAGTATCTCACCCTGGTTGTATCTCTTTAGCTGCAACAACTGAGAGCACTGATGCAACAGAAAACAACGGTGGGCTGGTTTCCTTTAAACAGTGAGTCACTGAGGCTGCATCGGTTTAGTTTCGTGTGGAAAAAAAAAAATCAAGGCCGGCCCACACATTGCATGAGGAGAAAGGCAAAGCTGTGTACAGTGGGCTCATCTTGTCTGGCTCAGCTCAGCGTGGTCAAACTTTCAGCCATAGTTGTGCCTTGACCCAAACATGAGAACCAAGAGACTTGTTCTGCACCGCACATTACTTTTTAGCTCTGTACATACATTTGAATTTTTCAGTTCCTAGAACAAACACCAGATGTCAGTAGATAAACCAAAGGTTATTTAATGTGTTTATGTAGTGTCATGTTACAGAAAAACTTTGAAGCATTTTGTGTCTCATTATAGCATTGTCTAAATAAAAATATGGCGAAATACAAAATGCTGCTATGAGTGTTCATTCAAGACAATATCAATCTGCACCATCAGATGTGTGCAAGAAACACATGTTCAACCAGTGGGAATTTCAAAAGGTGGCTGAGTTGTGGTTTAGTCAGTGGGGAGAACTTATCCATTATGGGCACCTGTAACAAGACCAGACAAGATACAGTCATTATAAAGACAAACCTTCAAATCAAAAGGATTTTACTGACTCAAAATAAGCATGGAGGCCCAGTGCAACATACTCAATACTTACTGATGCAAATCTACTTAAGGATATCAGTCAGTTTCTCCATGTAGTAGTCATAGTTCTCCTGACAATCCTCCCAAGGTGTAAAGCTCTCTTCCTCCTTCTCCACGTACATTTCCCAAACACGCAGGAAGTCAGCCGGCTTCATCATCCGCAGCTTGCATCCGGCACTCACCAGAGTCCGGAGCCCCTCTACTATCTCCGGCTGCTCCCACTCAAAAAGACGGGAGCAGAATATGCAGAGACGGACCTTTTTGCGTTGCTGGAGGATGCTGGCCAACTTGGCTGCACAAGACACGCAGGGACTGGATGAGACATACCATGTAACATCATACTCCTGGGAATCGTTAGGGAGCACCTAATAAGAAAAGAGTGGGGATTAATGGAAACATGAAGGAGAAAAAGCTATCATTATATCATCAATAACATCATCATAGAAAATGCTAACAAACCAGTGGAAATCAGACTATCCATGGGGCTGAAATGTGTGTAACATGACAGATCAGTATGAACAGTGTTGATGTTTCTAACCTGTTGGAAGAAAGCCTCCTCAGCATGAGCTGTGGTATGTTCATCCTCCATATAGCCTTTTAGAGGCTCTGTGCTGCCTCCTGGCATATCCACTCTGTAGCACAGCAGGGTCTTGTTCCTCCCTGATGAGTACTCCACGTTCCTAAACTGGAACTTAAAGTAGAAGGGGCTCATCTGTTCTCTGGTGGACGATGAAAGTGAGAGTTTCATTAAGCTTGGTATAAACTTGCTTTATTATTTGTTAAATGAATAACAAAGCAAGACTTGCTTTAGCAGCACTAAACTGTCATGCCTTTTGGTATTTTTAGTGTATGAAGGTTAGAGCAGCATGAAAACGTGGAAAATCAATCAGCATGATTTATCCATCAAAAGTGCTTAATTTTATCCGTCACCTTTATTGTTAGTGTGTGAGAGAGTAGCTAATATGCTAGTCTAGGTGACACCAAAAGAGCATGAGTCACTCATCTGTCAAACATCCAAAACACAGTAGAGCAGCAATGACAGAGAGTTTTCAATATAGATGATGATGGCATTGTGACTGGAATATTACTAAGGCTACCGCTGAATAAACTTCAGCGTTATTAATAGATTTAGCTTTCACATTATCCCACAATCTGGAGGTTATCCCTTTCTGTCTCTCCGTATCAGTCCATTGTTATATTCTGCATGAATAGCCAGATGGATTACACAAATAGATCTCTTTTATCAAACAGTTAATACTCAAAGGACTGAGACTGGTGAACAGATGCTATGTGGAGTGATACAGCAAGGCCTGGTGTCTGTGTTGGCTCTGACTCATCCCTATTCTTACTGCTGGGTTAGTGAGGATGGCAGGTGCAAGTTATTTGTGAAATCAACTGAAATTAACTTTAGATCATGCGGTGGGAACATTAATAGTTATACAAAATACTTGAAAATACTTAAAAAGAGAACATGTTGAAGAGCAAAACAAGCGTATGACATACTGACTCTAACTCTTGTGTATGTAGAAAATCTTACCCACCCTGTGACAATCTCAAACGGTGGAAGTTCTATGGGCTGAAACTCGCCATTTTCTTCGCCATTACTGGCCAACGCTCCTGTTGCCCCTCCACTTTCCGAATGACTCTTCTCTGTATCCGCCTGAGGCTGTTCAGTGGCCTTCTCCGGCTTTTTTGTGGGTTTTTCGGGCTTTTTCACAGTTTTGTCCTTCCCCTTCTCTGTTTCTTTGTCCTTTTCATCATTTGTTTTGTTTTCCACCTTCTTCTCTTTCCTCTTAACACTTAACCGGCTGGTTCTGTCGGCCATGATTTTGTGTAAGTGGGAGAGAATGTTAGTTAAAGTGAGGGAGGGGGAGAGAGAGAGAGAGAGAGAGAGAGAGGGGGAGAGAGAGAGAGAGAGAGAGAGAGAGAGAGGGAGAGATAGCTCAGTCTAAGTAGAGTGATAACCCTGATGCATTTACAGAAATAGATCCCTTTGTGTGCTATAGTTGGAGTCACAACATGTGCATGTTTGGCCGGGCCATGTGTAGGTGCCTCACTTATCCCCCCTCTCCGTTCCCTCCTTCATGCCCTAGATTTTAAAAGGTCAAAGGGCAACACAAGAGTGAGTGTCCATATGTTGCAATAAAAAGTAGTGTATGTCTTACACACTCTATGAAGTTGCAAAATTAAGAAAGCAAACTTCCATATTCTGTAAAAAAAAATAAAAGGAAAAAACGTCGAACACAACAAGAGATAGCTCTTTAATCCATTCGGCTTTAACTGTCAACAGGCCAGCAACAGGCAAGTTATTAATAACGCCGCTTGGCTGTGTGTGTGTCTGTGTGTATGGGGTAACCAGGGCTCTCATGATACTAAACACCACTTTGTCTGTTCTGGTTTGAACCTCCTGCAACCCGTTAGACCTTAGGAATACAGCAAGGCCAGCTAAAGGGCACCCCATATAGTGGCTGTGTGAGAGCAGTGCAGTAGAAGCAAATCCATAGACAAACATAACGTGTGAGAAAGTATTTGTCTCCACGCTATGAGAAAGAGTGCATGAGTGTGGCCCAGTGTGCATGTGCCCATGAACAATCAATCTATGAAATTACCCTGCATCAATATGGTCCTCTGCTGAGGCCATTGCATGGGGGAGGGAAAAAATTGGTTTTGGAAGTGTGTGTGTGTATTTTTCAAGCGCATATGTGTCTACGTGCGGAGGGCAAATGGCTTTCTGCACTGCAGATGTAATAACTTGAGGCATGAGGGAGAGAATGGGAGGGAGGGGGCAGTTCAATTACAATTTCCTCCCCTCTCTCAGTCTCACTGTCTGCCAAGTAATTCATTTCAGAGGCAATTACCAATAGGACTGCGGCCCGGCCTGCTCGTCTAACTCATATGGATGAGCTGTCACAGCCGCAGGGGGTGGGGGGGGTGCTAGGGTGGTGGGGGTGGTGGGGGACGCTTTAAGCTGCTTCACATACGCTGATGAACAACAACACACCCCATGGGGGATGAACAAAGACAGACTTTTCAAAGATTAACACACTGACACGTTCACACCATATCTAGCAACACATCTGAATCCACAGAGACATCCTGGAGTGATAATCATTAAGATCACAGCAACGTTTGATAATTATGATCTATGAGGGAAATCTCATTGTACCTCACACAGATAAACACACTTCCTCTGAGATGATTTTCAACAACAAAATCAGACCGGAATGAAGCTGTTTTAGAGTTGGTGGAAAATAGATGTAATGCTTGAGACAGTCTTCATAATCAAAGCTATTGAAATTCTGTCACAACCAGTCATCTTCAAAGTGAGTGATGCTGTTCTCTTACTGTTCCCTATTAATAACAAAACATTAATCAATGCATTGAAGCAGTTTCTGCCTTTGATGCAGCATTTACGGAACAAGATTACAGTAGTTAAGTATTGTTTTCTGCCATTTATTTCCAAGTGCTTAAGTAATATTTGTGAGTCTAGTTGGCTTTGGGGAAAAGAGCTGTGTAGGATGTGGCTGCTGCCTTCCTGCTGACTCAAATTTTACTGTAATGGAATTATATGCAATTACGCTGCCTCCCCACTGGTCCAGCCACAAAGTAACAGTGTCCTTGAATAAAGACAAATACACACTGCAACATCAGTTTTAAAATACTTCAGTAAGTTCAGACAAAGCAAAAGTCACTTTTATGCCACATGCACACATCCTTTGCTAGTTTTCTGGGGCAGAAGCAGGGTCAAACCCATTTCAATTCCAAAAAGATCAGAAGTAGAATTGGACATGAAATTGAAAAAGGAAAAAAGCACTGATAAAGAAAATGAAATGAAATTGACCTCCACTCTAAAAGAGCATATGTGAAGTTAGAAAGGTCTGCTAGAGAAAAATATAAATGAATTAGGGTCAAAAATGAGATATTAAAGTAGATGTTGGTATTTCCCTTTTGGCAAACAATAATGGTGCGCAAGGTACTCACATACATGAGGGCACTCCCATCTGAAAACTACATACACTTGTGCGTTTGGAATTGAAAAACTTATTTATTATGATGTCCCGGTGACGAGGCAGACATACATAGAGAAATAAAAATAAGTGGATGATGCACTGACATACTGTTTAGCAGCTGTTGCTGTCCTCTAAAAACAACCTGTATGGAATAAGTCACCACCTCTATGGTATTATATATCAGTGATAAAAAAATCATATGCTACAGAATAACTAACCATTTAGTTACTGTTGGTATGTTGTTGTTAGCTGGTACAGACACAAGCTGTGCTTGAGGGTGAAAGGACACAGAGTAGGGGCTTTGTGATCTTGTGGTTGTCTGGGGACCCCGATCAGGAAAAATAATGACAAAGTAAATGCTTTAGTATTGATCTGCTTCTAGTCCCCTCAGTCCACAGCATGTGATATGACAGTCTGTGTGCAGGCTACATGGTAAACAATCAATCAGTCCACACCTACGGCAGTCTGGAAACCCCTCCCTCAGAATGTGGACCGAGCCTGAAACTCTGGTTACTATCTCAGGTCAGATGATGTTTTGTATGAGAACTATGTTAAGTTGCTAGCTCAGTTTCTTTAGAGTGGAATAGAGGTTATTATCCACTAAGTAAATTTACTGCAGGTATAAAGCCTTCAGTTTCTATTTAGGTAAAAGAAATGCTTGACTCTTAGCATTAAGTCCATAATAATCTGTAGTTGGCTTTGAGGTAGATGAGCGTCTCCAGGTTCTTTGGTAAGACACGGCCTCTCTCTGGCCGCAGACAGCGCCCAGCAGTAGTGAAAATGCTCTCGACCACAGTGCCACAAGCAGGTATGGTAAACGCCCTCTTGGCCACCTGGGTGAGCAGAGGAAAGTCAATTGCTTTGCGTCGCCAGTAATGCAAAGCCTCCTCGTCCGTGGGTTCCTCTCGTAAGTAGATGGTCAACTCCTGCTCGAGGCTCTTGGCCTGTGTTGTGGGTCTCTGCTTTATGAAAGAGAAGAGCTTACAGGGCCGAGAAAGTGAGGAGACTGGCGATGGAGCCGAGGCTGGAGGGGTCTGGGATTGAGGATGGAGGTCTGTGTTGGGGTCTAAGGGGTTGGAGGCTGTGGAATGTTTGGATAACTCCTCTATCAGAATTTGTCTGTGCCAGTCAGGATTGCTGCTCCATGTAAGTTTGAACTGGGGGTCCAGGGTGGTGGCAGTGATGTAGAGAGGGTCCTCCAGAATAGGGGCCAGACAATTCTCTAAAGCCTGGCTGAGGCCTAAAAGGAGAGAGGGGCAGTGTGGCGTTGATGTTTCAGAAAGATGCTTACGAAGGCCCAAAACACATGGAAGAGCCAGGCTGATGGACACATGTCTGTCTGTCTGCATGTCTGCCTGTCTGTCCCCATGCACCATGTCCCAGGCCTCGGCAAAGGGCTCCAAAGTGTCTGTGAACTCCCTCAGCAGGGCTCTCTCTGATACGCTCAGTGCCAGCTCCCCTGGACCACTCATCTCCTCCAGGATCTCAACCGAATCAAGTAGCCGCCGAAGCACCTGCATTTAAACAGAAAAATAAATATTTTGAAGAGTATGTAAAGAACATGTAAAAGAGAGAATATTGTCCTCCATAAAAAACTCAAATTCACATCTCAGATTATAAATCTTGTCAAAACAGGTACATAATCAGGCTATGGAACTAATGATATTATGGACACATTTAGCTGGTCATACTTTATTTATACATTCCTATTTTGCATTTATAAGCAACGTACACACCAAAATTACTGGAGTTGGAAATAGATATCAGGACAATTTAAAGTGCTGTATTTGTTTAACAATATATTTGTTAGCACAACTCCCATCGTAAAACTTTTGTAACCGCTGCAGCAGGTCATTGACAGCATAACATAATATAAAAAAGCTTTAATAATATAAAGTATATCTTCAGACAGATGCTGACATGTTTTCATAGACATTGTAAAATGTTCTTATCTGTTTACAACAGCATAATTTAATTAATATTTCAACTCTACATACTGCTTATGAATGGTACATAAAGGGATCAAATGAAGTGCTACCGGTGAGTAATAAGTGAGTAATATTAAATACCTTCAGTTGAGCAGCCCAATCTCTTCCTGCATGAAGGGTAGTCCCTGGTCCTCCCAAGGTCAACCCAGGAGCATCGAACACCTGAGCAAGTTTCTCAGGTGGGACAGCAGAGGTAATGTAGTTGTAGAAACAGGCAGCTTTGGCCAGTGTGGAGGAGAGCTGTGGACAGGAGCGTAACCCCTCACTGACACACTGTCCAAGAGAGCGAGAGAAACAGTCCACCCGACAAACACCCAGACCCTGCTCCCATATGTCCTCCCATTCTCCTTCCTCTCCACCATCACCATGGCCATTCCTGATCCCCTCCACCACAGTGTTATCACTGTTCACCTCTTCTTCATCATCTTCGTTTTGCCCATTGGTAAGAGGGGGGGAAAACAGGAAACCAGGAAGACAACATGGCTTTGCTGTTGTTGTTGCCAGGAAAGGGTCCGCTACAACCCGAAACGCCCTCCCTGACACACCATGAGAGTGGCATACTTCCTCAAAGTCTGAAAGCACACGATTCCTGGAGCTTCCCCCAGTCAGGGGCAAACACGCCAGGAGAGCTGAACGCATCTGCCAATCAGATGTGAGAAAATGGCAGGTGACGCCAAGGTACCTACAGACAGAGGGGAACGGGAAGTGGACTAATCGGTGAGGGAAACAAACCAAGGAGGAATCATGTTGTTTTTGGTTGATTTTTACCTCCTTACCCTGAAGTTGTTCCAGTCAAGCCCCTCCACAGATCCAGGCTGAGACTGAGGGCATGTGTTGAGGCCAGGGCCTGCCGGGTTGCGAGCTGGGCCTGGTAGGCGTAGGCCGGGAGGAGCTGGCTCTGGATGTAATGTTGGCGCTCCGGAGTGTAGCGTGGCTCCAGGAGCTGAAGCAGCTCTCTAAAGCCTTGATTTTCCACTATGGACACTGGCTGCAGATCGCGCACAATCATCTTAGCTATAGCCTCAGAGATCAGAACCTGTGTTAAGTTAAAAAAAAGAACGTTAATAACCCTATTAATGCTTTAATGCAACACCCCAATGAATCCTGAAAAAACTGTAGGATTTCATAAATAGACGCTTGGTTATTTATGTCTCAAGCGATGATGGAACAATCACACACACACACCTGACGAGGGTCATGTCTGTCAAACTTAGTCACCCCTCCTCCAGAGCCGGAGCCTCCTCCTACTCCTCCCTCAAGAGTCCCCATTCCTCCAACACCTCCTCCTCCCGCTCCAGTGCTGGTAGGGAGACTGTAGCGGGCATTCCCTCCATTGGTGGTGAAACTATGTAGGGAACCAGAGGTGTAACCCTCTCTCTTCATATCCTTCCTTTTCACAAAGTCATCATACATAGCCTGGTGCTTTCTCTGAATAGGAGAGTAACGGTGTGAGACACAACAATGTTATTAGCTGACATGGATAATAGTTCATTTGCTGTTTAATACATCTCTGCAGTATTAGGCTATGACTTATTGAAGTAACTACAGCTTGGGAAAACTCTTTTGTAAAGAGAAGCAACAGACTGTCTTCACAGTCAGGTATATGTGGACCAGCTCAGCTTGCACTGTAGTAGGCAATGCATTAAAAGATGCATTGGGGCCAGCTGTTTTTAGCTGATGATAACAGAAAAACAATAACACAGAGAATAAGTGTAGCTGTTTCGTACCTCAGTGTTAACAAGGACACGGAAAATTTTATTTTGAAATCAATACCTTGAGATGCGTTACGAAGTTGGACGTAACACTCCGCTTCGCCTGGATTCTGGTGCCACAAGCCTTGCAGTTGGACTCGATTTTGCCATTTTCACCTTCAAACACAATATTAAAGTAATCAAGAATAGACACCTTCGAAACTGACGCCATTGGAGCCCACAGTCCCTCTGCTCCGAAAGGAAATCAACTTGCGATCAAGGACAATCAGAGTCTGAGGTATCAATATCACCTCGCCTCTAATCATGAGCGCAGGCCGTCGTGTTTACTTCCCAATCCCTGATCACACATCCACAAATGTTATTGCCAGTTCTGCAGACAAAAGACAATTTTATTCCAAGCAGGAGTTACGTCGCTTGTACGTCCGTAATCGGCCACAGTTGGGCTACACGGGCTGCTGCGGATGTCTGGAAACATCAATAATATGACAGAGGATATATTCGTTGATTCTGCGCTCCCATCCGTCGTTCGGACGCAAGTGAAGAGGAGGCAGAGCGGTGTGCCTCACGGAGGCGAACACACATAATGGGAGCAGGAAGTACACACAATAAACGGGAGTTTCGTTCCCCGTTTCGACTGTTCCCGGTAATGTTCGGCTGTCCCCAGTCAAGCTGCTGGGATCTGAGGGTGGTGGCGCTCGGTCAAATGTTTTCAATTATGCCCATGGCGTTATAATAAGAGGAGGCCGCTTCTCTCTTCTGCTTGCATTAGGATATAGATGTGGGACTGCATTCTTGTATGTAGAGAAGACTACAAATATCTAAACGTAGCTATTTTTTATTTGGTTAAGTTACACATAATGCAAATATTACTGATAAGAAAATGGGGTGCCACTCAGTTAAGTGCCTCCTTTGTTAAGAGTTATGCAGTTGTTGGTATTGGATTTATTACTGGAAAAATAAATGATTTATCCAAGCTTTACAAATCTGTTATAGACCTTTCAGATGAATATTTGGGATGTCAGGTTTTTGATGGCTTATATTTATTAATGATCAGTAGAGTCAATAACTGCAATTTATAAATTACTTGGAAAAAAGTGTCTTATTGGCAGGTGGTACTGAATGTTTATTGATAAGATTCATACACAGTTTGTTTACGATCATGAATTAACCTTTATAAGTCCCAGAGCAGTTTTAATTACACCTGAGTAAATCCTCAAGGAGAGGGCTGGCAGACACATTCATCTCAAACAGAGCATGTTTAATCAGTGACACAAACAAAACAAGATCAAACATAAACTAGTAGTAAATAATGATCGAGTAGGAACAGCTACAACAATAATTTAAACCTGAAAATCCACCATGAGGATCACTGTTGAGTTCAACTGGCCTTGAAGTGTAACATGGATGCAATCTATCTTAGCACAGAATTTTCTCTGATCATCTTCAGAGTGACTTCTAGGAGTTACTCAGTCTTATTCCTCGTCCAACTGGGCTGCTGTTGCTTTCTCCTGGACAGTATGTTTGTTTTTCATGCTGTGCTTCAGCTTCTGTCTGGTGTTCAATACTGCAGTCTGAAGAGTTGCAATCTCAGCCGACAGCTCTACCACTGTAATATGACAGAAAAAAAAGAGATGATTATTTATTTACCAGTACCAAGAGAAGTTTCATCTTGCACCACAGCTACATAGTTACCATGAGAGATCAAATTCACATTAATGTTGACTAAGCAAGCAGAGAAAAATAATTTCACAGTTTGCTCAGGTTTTATTCCCTTTTTAAACAGCCACCTTAAAAATCTAAGGAAAAATACAATCAAAAATAAAATGAAATAAAACAAAACAAATTTGTGTAAAAGCTCCTCTCTTTCATCGCTCTCCCTATATGTTCTGCATTCATGCTCAACTCATGTCTGTTACTAACTTGCCACCTTCAGCGGAGTCTTTGTGCTTTCTCGTAGACACCCATGGACTGAGGTCGCACCGGGATTGTTGATCTTAGCTGTGCCTTCTGTTGTGGCTCTGCTTGATGCTCAGAGCAACTATTATTATTATTATTATCACTAGTAATATTATCATTGGCATTGGTACTAGTATTATTAATAGCATCAATATCATAAACCACTTACATATAGCTTACATCTACTTTAACATATAGTTTTATCTTAGCTTTTGGCTTTGTTCTCTCTCCCCTTCCTATCTATCTCTTGCCCCCCCCCCTCTCAGCCCGACCAGTGCCGTCAGATCCCGCCCACTCTCTGAGTGTGGATCTGGCCGAGGTTTCTGCCTGTTAAAAGAAAGTTTTTCCTCACCACTGTTGCCAAGTGCTTGCTCATGTGGGAATTGCTTTCAATTGTTGGGTTCCTATAAATTTAAATATAAATGTAATTATAGAGTGTGGTCTAGACATGCTTTATATGCAAAGTGTCTTGAAATAACTTTGTTGTGATTTGACGCTATATAAATAAAATTTAATTGAATTGAATTAATATTTAATGCATTGTGCACAAGCACTGAGATACGGTTGTTTTGCTTCATTGTGGAAAAAACAAAAAACTATTTTTACTCCAACCCTGGAAGTCTCAGCAAGTCCATGGAAAATCTTTAGAATGACAAAATCTTGGTTATATCTTTAGTATTCTCATATTAAACCAAAAGCAAGGTGCAGACCTTAAGGAAATGTAGCATTATACCTTGCTTGAATGATGACTGTGCTTGTTTAAGGGATTGTGGCACCAGAATTCCAAACCATTTTAGTGGATCTTGCTGAGGATTTTGGTCACTTTTCCTGACTGATGATACTTCAGGAGCTGGCTCACTACTTGCTTCTTCATTTGCCTCTTTCTCTGTAGCGTCCTTTTTTGGTTTAATTCTTCTCCTGACACCTATTAAACCACAAATTTAACAGATTTAAATTGTATTAGTTAATGTTCAATGTAAGCAACATTCTTTTTCTGACATCACATGGAAAACGTTAGACTCACCTTCTTCTTGAGGTCCAATATCCTCTATTGACTTTGTATCTTTTCCATCTTTATTACTACCTTTTTCTCTCAGTCTTTCTGTGGAGAAACCCACACCACCATTTTCCAGTGTTCTGTAACACAATGATCCAAGTAGTCAAAAAACGGTTTGCCTGAGAGCATCCATTTCTATGAAACATGCCTCAATCTTTACCTTGCATGAACACAGACCAGAGGCTCTATCTCACTTGCATACTGAAGTGCAGAGACTTGTTTGTTTCCCATGGAATATCGAGCTTTGGATATGGAAAACCATCCCTGTGGGAAACATAAAATTAAAAATTAAAACACAGATGGTACTAGAGTGGGTGTAAAGGATACAGACTAAAATACAAGTCTTGAAAATGAAAAATATAAGGGTAATGTGTACAATGTACATGTACAGGCACATGCAGCTGAGGGCATAAATCATAAAAACAACTTAGATAGGGTTGATGTTGTTAGTTTTAAGGAGATTTTATTTTCCTTACAAAGCATAATTGTCATTTAGGCCCACACTTCTCAATTAGGCAGGCAGTTTGACTGAACATTCCCTCTAATATTGCAGATCATATTGCAGTAGCAGTATTAATCCAAATAATCGCAATCAATCTTTTGTTTTAGTTGTGCAGCCCTATTTTGTTTGATAAAAGACTAAACACAAATAAATTGCCCTTACTACCATGGTAATTTAATTTTCTGTGCTTATTACCTGCTCTATAAGGGAGTTGAGAGTGGCTCGTTTCTCCTCCAGTAACTCCAGCTGGTCCATGAAACGGAGCAGCTCTTCGTCCAGTGACAGAGACGACTCATCCACTTCTGATATTACCATGTCGACCGTCGGTACAAGCTCAATTACTTTCTTAATCAGACTTTAACACTGTCGTCCACAAGGATTCTGCCGTTAAACGTTAAAAACCACGTTTTTGACCAGTCTAATGTTAAGTGATAGACATTAGCATTAGAGGATCACTGCTTCCGCATAACATCATGTGACATTTGATGTCACGTGGTCAGCGTCATACGTCTATTGCAGCGCCGTAGAATTCGCAGCTCGCTGAAATAACTAAATGATTCACAGGTGCTGGTTATCTGCGTGTAAGAGTGGTACACATGAGGTATTTCTTTCAGTACTGTAATTCAGGCCAACAACAACAAGGGAGGCTTTAAGACTTTGACGCTACATTTGTGAATACGGCGTCTTCCCGCCAAATTTCAATCATACTTATAGTTCTTCTTTCAGCCATAGAAATAGTATGTGAGACTTAATATTTAATCGTCTCCTAACATTTAGAGAAGACATTTCGGAAATTGGAGTAATGGCACGTAAAAGAGTCGTTCCCATACCGGGAGTCGAACCCGGGCCGCCTGGGTGAAAACCAGGAATCCTAACCGCTAGACCATATGGGACTGGTGAAAGTGTACATGTAAGATATCTATAATAATGTACCAAGACTACCGTGCTTTAGTCAATAAATTACGGCTTTGTAGTTGTTATTTGTAGGTAACAGTAGCTTGCAAACCCTTGCGTCAACTTGAAAACTCTTTTACTATTATGCAACTTGACATTAGGCTACTACATATTTCGGAACACTTGCAAAAACGATTCCAGTCCCCAAAACTAGAAGTTAACGCCCTTTAATTATTAACTTGCTGCTCTGGTTGGAAAAAGCTAATGAGTACGCTAAGTTGCAATAGCAGATACACTAGCATGCTAACGAAGTACGCTATTCTTTGTTAACTAGAATTTGAACTAAGTCATCTTGTAAGGGGTCCTGAAATATTTGATAAGCGAGAGCTGTGGTCTTAGCAGTATGACAACACTCTAATACATGCTGTCCCTGAAGATATATAAAGTTTGTTGTGACAGTGCTGTACATGTCTCCCAGTAGCTCGCCGTGATCGTATAGTGGTTAGTACTCTGCGTTGTGGCCGCAGCAACCCCGGTTCGAATCCGGGTCACGGCAGGGATAAATCCCTGACACGGCTTGGGAGCTCTTTTTTTTATTGATCATTATTATGGGACATCAAATGATGCTTCTGATTATCATGCAAAAGACAGGACGTCTGTCATCATTGGTGCCTCGATTAAAAAACTCAAAGCCTGACACAAAGGTTAATATCCTTGGTAGACTAATATCTTTGTAAAAAACAAACGTTGGAAGTTTACTGCTTCTTGCTGTGCGCACGTCTGCGCTGTACGTCTGTGAAGGTACACCCATAGACTGTATAATAAAGAGTACACCTCATGTACAGCTTGACCATAGTGAAGAAAAGTCAGATATGCAGACTTCTAAAAATGTATCAAAGATTTGTTTCTCATTTTTATAACCTATTTCAACATGAATACAGAGACACATAGTCCTTTACCTGGTGCTTTTATAATTATAACTTTGCCATGATAAAACGTATTCAGTCACACTTCACCACTCCGAGTCACCCTTCACCGAGTGTTGAAATACTAAACAACGTCGTTGAATGAAAAAAGGCGACGTTTTTTTGAAGAAAGAGACTTGTTTTGATTGGTTGCTGACAACGATAACGTCCATGTTCCGAGATGAAGAGCCAATTAACGACCCAGCAGATCGCATGTGCGACCATCTCAATGAATACCTTCGTATGATTGGTCGAAGCGATCTCTTGTAACCGCCCCGTATTCCATTGAGTTCCGCGTTTGAGTTTACCTGCGCTAATGTGGCATGTATAGTAGTAGTTACACCGCTGTGGAATATTTTGTGTGTTGGAAAGCAATATACATATATAATTTTTTTTAAAATTACGACTGAAAACATATTTTGTAGGTAAGGACAAAAGACATTTATCATCGCCTGTGTCTGCTATTGAGTTCCTTGAATAAAATCTTACCTCTAAACACTAACACTAACGCTGTAGACTCAGTGCAGTGCAATATAGTACAACGCAGATGGTATGTATATGGTGCTTGATATCTCATCTCTAAAATCAGTTTAAGTGTTGTGTGGATTTTTTGGAAAGTGTTGTGACCATCATTTCTTGTAACAGGTTATGGATACCAAATCAGCAAGTAAAGTTCAACATCCCTTCTGGCCGCGGGACCTTGTGATTCCCAATTATGTCGCAAATGACCGATCTATGGCAGAGATTTTGATTTTCCTGTTTTCTTTGTGGGGGGTATTCCTGCTTGTGACCTGGGTGATTACCGGTCTGCAAAGTGCCGGCGGCAGGCTTGGTACATGGAGGCGTCT
The DNA here is from genome assembly GCA_029783805.1 of Acanthurus tennentii. Taxonomy (NCBI): domain Eukaryota; kingdom Metazoa; phylum Chordata; class Actinopteri; order Acanthuriformes; family Acanthuridae; genus Acanthurus; species Acanthurus tennentii. Next base: position 14,022,989 of record JAPZDZ010000002.1, on the reverse strand, counting down.
GGCTCTGTGTTGGTTCGCCATTTGCGGTTTCGTTCATGGAGTCATTGAGGCCTGGTTCTCACTGTTCTATGATATTATTCCCGGAGACCAGAGCCTCCTGTCACAGCTCTGTAAGTATAACGAGAAAGTATCAAAGTGTATTGACTATGATTGTGCAGTGGGAGAGTCACTTAAAATGATTTCTTTTCTTATCTCATAGGGAAAGAGTACTCCAAAGGAGACAGTAGATACATAATGTGAGTTAATTCTTACACAAAGCTGGGCTTAACTTTGACTAATAATTTAGAAAAACAACAACCCTGGAACTGAGTGTACCCTGCATACAAACAACACTTGAACTAACTGTACCTGACCTTTTTAATTTCTTACTAGAGCTGATAACTTCACAGTCTGTATGGAGACTGTGACTGCACTGTTTTGGGGACCCTTCAGCTTTTGGGTTGTGTTTGCCTTTTTAACTAAAAAGCCCTACAGATTTGTTCTGCAACTCATCATTTCATTAGGTAAGAAGGTTCATGTTACTTCACTTGTAAGCATAGCTCTTATGACTTAATTAACCGTTTATCATGTTTTATGATTTGTCCTACTTGATAATCTCCTTCCAGGTCAGCTGTATGGAGCGGTGCTTTACTTCTTCACAGAGCACAGAGATGGTTATGTGCACAGTGAGTTGGGACACCCAATCTACTTCTGGTTCTACTTTGTGTTCATGAATTTTCTGTGGATCATCATACCGTTGACTCTTATTGTGGATGCATGGAGACAACTTTCAGCAGCCCAGAGACACACTGACAACACAAAGCCAAACAAGTCTAAGAAGAACTGATTAGAGACAGATTCAGACTGTCTGAGGACAGGAGTGACAAAATTATAAAAAAAGGCACCAGCACACAAAAAGTAATGATGCATTTGATCCATTCCAAACCCTGGTTAAGATTGCTATGCTGTATTTTGTGACTTAGATATAAAGTATACCTACTGCGTATCTGTAATAAAAATACAAATGTTTTATATACCAAGGGGGGCATCAAGATGACAGTTTTGCTATATTTTGGGGTCACCAGGTCAATTTATTTCTTGTGCAAATGAGAATAAAAGTCTGAAGTTTGCATTGCTTTGTCCTTCCTGAGAAGAACTTGCTAAATAAATAATCTGTTTTCTCAATGCCATCTTTCTTTTGTTTTTATTTTTATAAGGAATTAAACCATCACCGCTTGATTACATGAAGAACCTCTTTTAAGTATGTTCATGTAGCTTATATGACAAAAACTAAGACTGTCAAGATTCAGTAAAGTAGAGCTAGCTAACTTTCCTTTAATTTTATCATGGCAGCAGTGGAAACCCAACATAGTAACCTTTACATACTCAGTGTTCTACCATGACATCGAACATGCAACATGACATAACATAACGAAACAATACCGAAGTAATTACACAAGTTTTATTTCCCGTGACATAAATAGGACTTGCTGCCACACGTATGGCCACCGATGTGTACTCACGTATGAATTAGTCATTGAGTCACACTTTGTCACGCCGAAATAGCTCAGTTGGGAGAGCGTTAGACTGAAGATCTAAAGGTCCCTGGTTCGATCCCGGGTTTCGGCATTTTGAAGACGCAGACGATACTCACAAACTATTGAGAACACCACCTGGTGGCCAATTGCAAGTATTACAACATGTCTTCTTCCCGTTGAGTATACACATAAACGACATTGGTCTCATGATCTTCCCTAAATGATTACATTACTTGCATAAAATTAATTTTACATGTGGTTTTTAGTCTTAAATTACATTCAAAGATCACAAAAAGTTCACTGAGTTGGATGAAAAACATGCAGTCACATATCTATAGCTTTTCCTTTGAGCTGAGCCAGTGTGCAAAGATTCATTTCCCTTTATTGGTAAAACATGACAAGAAACTAATCACTTCACAGATGACATCTTATGACAAAATTGTAAAACTGAAACTTCAGCTGAACATTTTGCTGAGTCTAAGTCCCAACTGTGTATTTGTCTCTCTCTCTCTACTTGCTATGTTTTTTAGTGCCTTTAAAGCAGCAGGTGATTCTGGTTGTATCTCTAGGAGTTTTCTAAATGCTTGCCTGGCCTCCTCCAGCTCATTTACCATCTGGCAGGCTTGGCCAAGCCGGTACCAGGCTTTAGCTCCATCAGGGTCCAGCTGAGTAGCTTTAGCAGCACTGGCCTTGGCTAGCTCTGGTTGGTTCAGTTTGAGCTGGCACAAGGACAGGTTAGAGTGGAGCTCTGCTTTGGTAGTTCTGAGTTTATCAGCAGAAGGAGGGTGCTGTGTTGTATCACTGGTGTTTGTGTCTCTCTCCTCTGCTTCTTGCTCCAGTCCTTTTTTCTTCGCTTCTCCGACATAGCCATAGAGAGTTATAAGAAGTCTGAGGGCACGGCTGTAGCTGTCTGCTGCTCCCCACACATCACCATTCCGAAATCTCACACCACCCCTCTCTTTATGTGACTTCACCCACTCCCACTTTTCACCCGGACACATATCCCAGGATTCCTCGCCTGGTGTGAAAGACTTGAGCTCAACTGTGGCATGCAGTGGCAAGGTTTCCCCTCCTGGATGAGACACAGAGACATCTGGTCCATTTCCCAAGGGGGAAATGAGAATCTGAAAAGTAAAAGGTAATGATTATACTTCACATGCTTGAAAAAAGTATTTTGTACAACTCATTAGCATACAATTTATACAACAACTGATGCTTGGATATTAAGGAGCACTTAGAAATTTGGACTCAGCCAAGATTATTAAAACTAAAAATACTGAAATTGTTAAGTGCACGCATTGGGGAAAAATTGTGTCCCATTTTTGATGATGTTTTGCCTGCCTACTTTTTAATGAAGTAGGAATTTTTAATGCTCATTTCAAGTCCACCAAACATTCAAGGGAGCCCTAAAAGTAGGTCTTTAGGCTGTGCCTTCTTGAACCAGTGCCCCTTTGCTCTCAGGATATGTCAATGAAAAAACATTATTATTAATTTGTCATTACTCTGAGCTGAGATACATTGAAATATTTCCCAGTCCTGTCTTTATTCTTACCTCACACTTCTCTCCTGCTGCCATCCCCTCCACACATGCTTCTGTGATATCGCACTGGCCCTCCCCGAGCCTCAATGTTATCCAGTCACCAAGTGGGACCTGCAGCACAGAGTCCACACGCCTTGGGAAGACTGTGGCCACTTTCTCTGTGACCTCAGTGACTGACTGACCAGGTTGGACGGATAGCTTCTCATTCCTCCTTTCAGATACTGAACCGTCTGCTGCATCCTTGTCAGCTTTAAGCCGCACTCGGACTTGACAGAGTGAACCCAACCTTGGACCGTAACTGGATGATGCTACAAGTGGAAAAAAAACATTATCTGAGCCAGATTACTAGATATTTCATATATTTAGACTGACAGTTGATCATTCATATTTAAAGAAAAAGCATGGAAGGATCACACTCGCATCATCTCCACAATTAGAAACAATATGCTGACTTTACTTGCCTGTCTGCATTTGCTGGACCTGCCAGAGGCCTTTGGGACACACTGACACCCAGGATTTGACATGACCGCCATCTTGTTCACTGTTAACAGGCGGTGTATTTAAAGTTGATCCATCCATCCATTCATCCATCCCTGGGTTCATATGAGTATTTAGTAATGAAGTAAAAGATGATCTTCCAACAGAAACCTTTATGCACATGTAAATAAATGTCTTTTTTTCTTGTGAAAAGGCTTGTGAAAGTATTCCTAAAGATTAGACCTGCAAACAAGCCTATTGTCTCATCCGAGGAATGTTTCCTCAGACACCATACAACCATATTTTGTGGTTGAAATTAGGTTAAATAAAATACTGCTGTCTTCTTTGGGATAATTACAAGTAAATAATACTCAGACTCTTATAAAAGCACCTAAAGCAATGAAGCAATGGCTTGTGGAAATGACCAGTACCTTGTACCAGGAAAAAAAATCAGATGAATTTGATGAAATGTAGTCTTCTCCACTCTTATCTAGAAGAACCCCTATATCAATAATACTGTGCATTTCCCAAGAGCCACGTGATTGGTGATTCAGTAGTCAACATTCTGAGAGAGAGAAGTTGTTCTTCCTCATGTTTACTTTCCTTTTCCAGTTAGTTTGTATTTAATATGGGAGTAAATCTGCATGTGACTGCAAGTATCTGCAAGTATCGATGTGCAACATCATCAAACACTGCATGCATCACGATGATAATAACAACACCTGCTAAAGAATTGTCTTTTTCTCTGTAGGATGGCACCAAAAGATAAAGACTAATCAAAGCTTAACTTAAGATGTGGAGAAATAATGTATAAATATTTTAGCGTATTATGGAGAATCAGTTCAGACTGTTGGTACTGAGACTCTCGATACAACCAAGAAACTATTGTTACCAAGCCAACCGGATTTTTTTTAATGAATTTTCAACAGAGAAATTGGCCGTTTCTGCAATGACAGCGTTACGTTACTTTACCACCTGAATTAGCGTACCTTACTAGCCAGGTAACGTTAGCTATGTTGGCGTTTCAAGCAGGCAACTGGATAACATTATTCTATATAATTTCATGCCTAGTTGGGATCTATGCGTGACAACTAGATGTGTATCTTACCTCGTGTACAAATCTGACAAGAAGAACGAGCCTTTCCATCGATCGCAAACTAATAAAGCGACAGACCACCAAATTATAAACAAGTAGTTTGGTACCCTTCTTCTTCCTTTTCACTTCCGCCTCCAAGTTCTTCTTCTCAGTCTTTGTGTGTATTGGCGGCGCATTAGCGTCACCCACTGTAGTGGATCTTAAACTCAAATTATTCCAAGCTGAAATGAGCTACATTCCTCGTGTATTTTTCTGGCAGAGTCCGAAGCATCACCACAATATCTTTACATATTACCATTTTTTTCTCACCAGACTTAACGTATCCGAAAGCTACAGCGCTTGTCTCTCAGGACTGAATATAAAAAAATGAATGAGGCAGGCATTAATTCTTGGTTTGGCACTAAGAATGTCAAAAGCAGGCTAAGGAAAAGACACAAAGACTGTGACAGAATGAAAAAGTGGGCTGCATACAGTAAAGCAGCTTGAAAAAGAACACAAAGTGTGTCATTGGTTTTGACTTTAATCAGTGAATTAGTGAAGTTGATTCCTAATGCATTGTATTTTTGATTCATTTTATTTTTTCTATTTGTTTTAAAGTTTATTTCCGTCCTTGTGCTGCTGATATGCCTCAGTTTCCCCTCTGTGGATCATAAGCGAAGATGTATCTATATTATTTGCATACATTTTCTGCTAAATTATTTTCCAGCGTATTTAACTCAGTACATATGTTCAATTCCAAAACTAAGAAATCAAAAATGTATACATTTTCATTAAAAATATAAGCTTAGGTTGTTTTAACAAAACCTTGTGCCCACACAATTTACATCTCTGTCTGTGTATTGACCTTAGACTCATACCACCAGTGTTTAAGGCCTGTGTGTTAATCTTTCATTTCATGAGTTACGGCACTGTCTTTAGAGCACTATAAACCATTAGGTCTATCAGACAAATACCACACTGGGTAACCAATACTGTGAGTGTGCTTGTGTGTGTGTGTGTGTGTGTGTGTGTGTGTGTGTGTGTGTGTGTGTGTGTGTGTGTGTGTGTGTGTGTGTGTGTGTGCGCGTGTCAGAGGAACAAAGACATAGAGAGAAAGGAAAAAGGTCATCTGAGATGCAATCTGTCCTCTTCTATGGGGCCTATTTGACCCCTGATGAGTATGAGAAAAGGTAATAAACTTGCTACACTAATGAGATTGCATCTCTAGATAAAGAGACCCATGCATGTTTGAGTACAAAGTGTTGTGGTGAATTCCATGAAGGGTGTCTAAGAGCCCATGAAAAAAGTTTTGAAGACAAACAAATTTGTACCCACAATAGAATTGTTCAGGTTATCAATTTTATGTCTTGTTATATAATGCTTATGTCAGTAGGTGGCAGTATATAGCTTTGATCTAAAGTTGCCATCCTTGCTCATCAAAGCAAACTGTTACTGAGATGAACAATCTGCAGCACATATCTATGAGTGTTTAGTACTTTTTTTGAGGTCACTAGAGATGTTTAACCTGGAAAAACAACAAGAAAAGCGATGGTGATGTTTCTCCAGAGTAGATTTTTGTGTTGGCCAAAGTTTGTGAAATTATACTGAAAGTAGTGTTAAATCACCTGTTTTGTGTTGTTAAATGTATATTATGTATTTTTTCCAAAATCCTATTAGTTTCAGCCCTAAAAAGCAGTACTGTACTGCTCAGATTACTGTCCAGAGAGGATAGGTAAAAATGGAACAAAAGTGTACCGGAATAGAATAAGCCAGTATAGATTTGCTGCAGTGGCAAATCTATACTGGTTTGGGGGCATCCAGACCTACTCTGTCACTATAACTAGCACTATCATTGACACCATCATACAGTAAAGTAAGGCTCTTTGCGGAGACAGTACCAATATTAAGCAGGTACAGAAAAAAAGCTGCAGCTGAAAACAGCCAGAAATGTAAAGAGATCTGACATGAAGCTCTTCATACAGAGTCAAAGAGCTGCAGTTACTCGCATGAACAAACAGGTGCACAGATATGCTGAAAACAGGAGCCACAAACTAAATTATAACAGAACAGAGTCAGAATCAGTAATTGTGTGATGGTAGTTAAATAAACTTTTATTGCCACAGGCTGTATGTTCGTATGCATTTTAAGACTAGGAGTTTTTCTCTTTACAGCAATATATATACCTAACGTAACCTGAACAAATACAGTGCATGAAGTATGCAGGGAAGTCAGCGTCACTAGGTGATGAAACTCGTTTTTTGAACATTAAGCTTTTCAAATGCACAGAAAACCTAAGCAACTGCATAGCCTGTGTATCAATTTTTGTAGCAGTTACTCCCAAACGTACTGTGCACATGTGTGCTCAGCTAGAGCCAAATATGGAGAAAAAGAAAAGGAGAAAACATGTTTTATCTGGAGTGAATATGTGTGAATATAAGGTCAGTCCTCAGCTGAACTTGTAAAGTTAACACTGATGATGAAACAATTTTGGACACCTGGACATTTTAACATTTGAAAACTTGGACTTTTTTGTTTTTTGATGATGAAAATGGATCGAGGTCAGTCCGTTAAAAAAACAATGTAAAAGTCCTGCAATAAAAAAAATCTTATGATTTTTGTTGTTTCTGATTCTTCTTTAAATAAGAGAAATTACAAACATGAGTGACACAATTTAATGCACAGTCACTAATTGCAAAATAACCACACACTACTGCAGGTAAAATTATTACCCAAGTTTTTAGTCAACCTTTCTTCTAGTGTTTTTTTAATTTTACAATGACAGTATTTATTCCAGATGTTAGTTGTGGGTTGTATTACAGATATTTTTTCTTTATTTTTTTATTGTAAATAAAATTAATACATACTACAATTTGTTTATTTCAGTTTTTTTTCAACACAAAAAAGATTGGGAAAACATTTTTGTTTCCTAGTCATCCTGAATTTGTCAAATATATCAATTTTTTTTATTTCTTTATCTGTGAGATGATAATTTGGTCTTTTGCTTTTTCACTTAGTGAATGTTGAATGCCTTTTTGTAGTGTAACAACAAAAATTCAAGCCTTAATATTCCAACATTGCAAAGAATAACAGCAATGCTGCAATAAGTGCAGATTCACTTAAAATGTCAGCCAATTTAGAATAAACTACAGGAAAAATGCTTTATTTTTAAATGCAAGAAACATTGTCTATTATAGTTTCTTAATAGTTCCCAAAATGTATGGTGTCAAAAATGTAAACATTAGATTAAAAGTAGTAGGCTTCAGTTCCATTGTTTAACTCAATTTTTTGATAGCTCAAATTTGGAGCTTTCAAAAACTTTTGATTGCCATTATAAATATAATACCGATAAGTATAGAATGCATCTTTGTGCCTTCATTTTTCTTGGAGTCTACCTCCACTGTCCCATGATTTCTCTTTTGAAATCTCCATCTTCCCCTTGTTCCCACACACAAACTAGAACTTTACTTCTTCAAACCCTCTCCATGTGTTACTAATATCTTCTATTTCTCCTCTGCTTCTCCTGTCGACCATCTCCCTTCAACCCCCTCACCTTCCTCTTGGCTCTTTCTGACTTCCCAGCTGGCCTCTTGTGAAACATCCCTGTGGGTAAGTTCAAATGCATGTATCCCAGGACTCGTGGACCGCTTGATGTTCGCCAGAAGGGCGTTGCAACCTGCCAGTAGTTGGGTCCAGGGAACAGCTGCAACCTCAGTAGCCAGGGTTTTGCACCGCTTAGAGGGTTGGTACGACCTCTGCTACCCTCTCTGAGGGGTTCAACATGCGTCATTCAGGGAAAAGGTGGAGTAAGACAGGTGAACAAAGTCAAGAAACATGCCAGATAGAAGAAGAGGAGATAAAAGAAACAATATTAGATTAGATAGATAGATAGATAGATAGATAGATAGATAGATAGATAGATAGATAGATAGATAGATAGATAGATAGATAG
>JAPZDZ010000002.1:13980092-14004173 GCA_029783805.1 Acanthurus tennentii | reverse complement strand
GTATCTTGACTGCAGTGAATTCAGTACTGAATTCAGTAGTGAGTTCTCCTGAACATATACATATTTAAGTATTGAAAGAGAAAGCAAAGAGCAAAAGAGCAGCAATTGGGGAAGAAGGGAGAGTGTTAATTGAAAACGAATGTGTCTATGCTGGCTGCTGGTCAGAGATGGGCCAGGGTCCCAGTTGGCTTTCACTTCAAAGGCCCTACCCGCCTATCTCGAGCGCACCTGCAGACGGTTAAACCCTGCTCTCATCACTCAGGGCGTGGAAGGATCTCTCCTACAACTTAGAGCCTTCACCCCAAAGCCTTTTGCTAAAGGGCCATAATGGCTCACACTCAAGAATTCATCCTTAAACACTAGCCGATACAATTCTCAATACAGAACTGGGTGCCAATCACATTGTGTGAGTGCTCGGAGAACATCCACAGCAGGGTGCCTTCAGCTATAACTATAAGCCCCATATAACCCCTACCCCCATCACAGGTCAAATATGACTCATATAACTACCACAATAGGTTTCAAATAGGGGGTTTCACAGATCAGAAATAAACACAAATTAGTCACAAAGAGCTATTTGGGAAAAATCAGGGATTTCCGAAGCTTGAAAATTATGAGCAAAACATTGATGTTCCTCACAGAGCCACGTGGTTGGCTCCAAAAGTGAGTCAACCCCCAAAAACCACCACAATAAAAATACCCAATTTTACAGCCTTGTACAAAGTACAGTTTTGGGTTTCCTCGATCATGACAACTGTAAGTATAGATAGGGATTGATAGGATTTTATTGTTACCAATGCCATAATGCCTCTGCTCATTGTTCAGATTCTCTAATGATCCCTTGTTGATCTCTGATAAATTTTCTGAGTGAAAAAGGCCTATACAGGTTTTCAGCATTTACCCTCACTAGGAATGATTATTTTAAAGAAATTAAAAACAGCACTGTTCCCATCTTTCCCTCGGGAAAGAATGAAGCCACACTTTGGATGCTCCACCAAGAGTCTTTCTTGTTGCAGCTTTCCAGCAGAGTAGACGCATATTTTGCTGTCATTGTTTTAAATGCACAACTGTCAAAAAATATGCTGGCATTGATTAAGAATTTTTTAAGTTTGGAGGCTTTAGACTACAATGGCTTAGACAATTTGGAACCCCTTCTTGACTGGAGCTGGTTCTTGTTTGCTATCCTTTTTTTTTTTTTTTGCTTCCCTGTCAATGTGCAAAAAACAAACAAACAAACAAATCAACAAACAAAAAGAAAACAACCCTCACTTCAATGATAATCTCAATCAGTCTGCTTAAATCAATCATAATAAACTGCCTCTGGTGAACTAGTTTACTCAGCACATTAGATTATAATTTAAAGTATTATAATTTTTCTGATTGAAAAAGTTCAGTGTGGTTTACAAAGATGAGAAAGTGGTTCAATGTGCCATCAAAACATTAAGAATTTATCCCCAATATCCAAGTGTGATTTGAGGTATTATAATTGCATCTTGAATACATTCATATCTACATTCTTATCTGTCCAATTCTTGAACACACCTCCTGTGATTCATTTTAATGTCAGATCTGACTGACCAGGAAGTCAATGAATAAACTTTACATTTCTCAAAGAAAAGCTCAGTTCATCCAGTATACATAACAACTCCACTCAGCCAGCCTTAAAGCACCATAGAAGAGAGAAATGTGAAAGTAAGGTTACATTTATGAGACTAAACAAACACCCAAGAGGCTTAGGATTTAATCTGCACCACAGCTTCCTGCATTTGCTATGTACAATAATTAAAGCACAAACATGCACATGCTGACAAAACCAGTGTCAACACTTCAGGCCTGTGCCTCAAGCCTTCTTTGTTTAGATAGTCAACATGATGCCTCTTTGTTTTTACCATCTGGACACAAGTTATTTTTATTGACGAGTTTGATGTACTTTTTTAATTTAAAAAGAATTTTGCTACCTTTGGTTATATCTGGATTAATTAACGTTTTACCTTTGAGGAGCAGTACAACAAAGCACTGACATATCATCCCCTTGTAAAGTTTTTATGGTGAAGATTAATAAACAGTTGCAAGGGACAATATTAACATTTATTTAAAATCATACATATTGCTCTCTTCTAAGTCCTGGGGAACTGGCTCTTTAGTTGCTACTTTACTAAATATACTGGGTTCACCAGCTTGTCACAAACCTTGTCTATCTGTCTTTGGTGCTGTCAAGGTTTTGTCATAGCTTCCTGCTTCTTCTTTTTTTTTTTTTTTACAGCTGCCTGCTGTTTTGTGCAGGCTAATGTGAGCCATAAGAATACACCAAAACAATAAAGCTTCAGGGCGTAAAGCCAAAGCAATGAGGTCAAAGATGCTTAAAGGCCATCTAAAGAAACATGGAACAGCACAGTTGGATTGAAATTCTTTGTGTGTTTATCAAGAGCCCGTTTACGAGCATCAACTAATACATAAAGCGTAATAATTTGATCCCTTGTTAATGTAAAAAAATTACAAGTGCTTAATAGTTGAACACTAAGATAAAGTACATAGTAAAAATGGTAGTATAAGAGAGATATATAGAATTCAGAAAACAAAAGAGAAATGTAAAATACATCTTATCTTCTTGCAGGAAATTACACATGCTGAGCAGTAAATTCTGTGTTTGATGGTACCATATTCTAAAAATATTTTGTTTAAAGATCTTAATGTCACAACTACTGACTAAAATAACTCTTATTTTGCTTTATTCTTATTTGTGCACACACACACATATTTATACACACAAAAGGATTTGCACTTACCATCCTGGCCTCATATCTTAATCTTACAATAAACAGTTCATCTTGTACGGATTACCTCTTTGACCCAAAATAATAGCATAAAAGGTGGGTATGTAAAGACTAATTATACTGCACTTTTTCACTCTACTCTTGAATAAATAAATTAAAAACACAAGTCCCCACCCTTTGAAAAGTGAGAAACTGTTCTACAAATGTATTAAGTCTTGAATAACATGGTGTTTCACTCTTTATCCTGTGCAAAAATGTTAAGACAGAAAAGGAGTATCCACTGTTTGATTCACTGATTCACTCTCCACATTGCTACCTCAGCCAGCCGCCATGTGACTGGCTGCCCATGACCTGCAGAGTACGTCACACAGACAGTTCCCTACTAAAACAGGAAACTACTCAGCATAAACTCAGTTCCACCAAGACAGAGCAAGGAGACACTGTGCTGTAAAAATGACCAGCATCCATAAAGGTAAATTTCAATTTGGATTCTTTCAAAACATTTCATCCATTAAAATCTCAAGGTTGTAAAAAATGAAAAGGGGAATTAAAGCAGTCACACTTAAGTTTATCCCAGTCTATCCCATCTTTTATAGATGAAGTATGCTTGGGTATTTTTGTGTGTGTGACTGTTGGTTTGTATCATTGTCTGAGTCTATATACTGACAGTGAAGCATGCCTGTTTTTTTTCCTAAGAAGTGTCTGAGATGTGCTAGACGTCAAAGGGGCCATGCTACCCTGAATATCCCTCTGATGTCATCTGAATCACCTGCTCCACAGAATTGGTGTCTATGTGCTTTTGTACGTGCTCTCATGTGTGCATGCTCCAAATTTGTCCAACATGACAACATCCTCTGGCAATGTAGTAAACATGCTATTGTAGAGTTATCACTATTGCATCCATGGGCATTTAGTGTGTTTACAGGAGCTATAAAATCTATTAATGACAGACTATCCTGGACATAAAGAGAGAAAGGGTACACAAAGCTTAGCCCTGTAAAAGCCAACCATGATGTCACTTGAGCTACATACTGCTGCAGCAATTATGTTTGTGTATGTGCGTAAGAACATTTTTGCACCTGCACACACAAACCCTCTCTCAATGTATGTGACTTGCATTGCACCCTCTGCATCACAGGGGAAAGTGGTTGACAATAGGCTCCGACACTTTCTGAGAGCTAGCCAAACATTTCAGAAGCTTCTGGAGTTCCAGTGCTGCTGTGTTTGTTCAAGGCAGTTCATCTCTGTCGGCAGATCTAAATTTATAGAACAATAAATTATCATAGATATGGTTCTTTGGCTTGTACTCATGCATGTTCGCACACACATGCACACACATATTGTGGCTTGTCGCTCTTGGGGACAGTGTATTTTTAGGGTTTGTAAGTGTATTCTGACCTTTCATTAGCTAGTTAGATAATGCTACTGAATTTTCAGCTGATCGTTATCTAACTAGTCACTCAGGCCCGTAGCTTTAATTGTCACATCTACTCGACATGCAAAAATTATAACAGCATCAACTCCATGCTCCAACTGCATTTTCAAAATAAATGGCCAATGCAAATTTCCTAACAGAAGCAGCAAAGCAGGAGGGTGCTGAGAAATGGCTGTAAATACGGTAGAGACCCAAAAACACGACAGAAGAATTGGTCTTGTGTTCAAACAACCTGCATTTACGTTGTCCCCACAAGTGACCTCTTGTGGCTATAAAAGTCATGACAGTATCTAAGAGGCAAAGATGAAAGTGACATTGTCTGTGACATTGTTACAGAGCTGCATAATCTCTTAAGGAGGAGGTGGATCGCTGGGCTTAACAAAGCACTAGGGGCCGCTGTTCTCAACCAAGAGTCAACCCTGGTTTCTTTCTATCATGATCCTGATCCTCACCTGACCTGAACCAAGTAGTTTTAACTCAAAGAACTAGAAGGGGATCCAAACTGAAAACAGCCCTGATTTAAAACAGCCGAGGGCACTGCTTTTGTGGCAGCGTGTTGTTTAAGGCACCAGTCAGACATGAAATACAATCCATGTTGTCCAGTTGATTAACAGATAAATGTGTTTAAACACTTATCACACATCAAACATTGTACAACAGTTTTTAATCCTCATAGACAGGATTTTACAACTCTGGAAAGTTATCCTGACAGCAACTACTTTATCTTTTGCGACTGCGAGGAAAACAGCAGACAAATTAAATTACATTCACATTACAAAGTAATCAACCATGAATGTGCAGTGTATATATATGATTTTCCAAAGGTGTGCCTTGCCAGATGACGTTGTGTTCATAAAAAGATTGAGTCTGGTGCAACCTTTTCACTTGACGACCCTGCATTTTTTCTGCTTTGGCACCCTTGTGCTGCCAGATTGGTTCCATTCAAATGAAAAACAGAACTAAAATCAGACTCAATGTGACCTGACCCTAAATTCTTAGACCTTAACCATTGTATAAATATTGTTTGTACCTATGCTGGAAGGCCCTAACAAACACTGTTATCCTGCCGATGAGGAAAGATCAGAAATGGCTTATTTGGAATGTTTTATAGGGCAGTGATGAATAAGTTTGCTGTTTAGGCTTGAGCAATTGTTACTATGATGAAATGTTAGTCAAGTCAACACAATTTATAAAGCTGAATAACAAAACTTGCAAATTTGCCTCTTGTGGCTTTACAAATTGTAGTGCATATGACACCCTCTATCCTTATGAGATGAAACTGAACTTCGCCAACTTGTTTCGAGTAATCTCCTTTTTGTCTTTGCTCTTCTTCTACCCGACACTTGTTCATTCCCTCGGATCTGCCAAGTGTTGAGTTTGCCCCTGTCTGTCCAATCAGTACAGAAACTCAGCCAGGTCTGACGACAGGCTGTCCTCCCTGCTGTGGCCTGCCAGGGTTTGGGAATACACACTGAGCTCATTTCAGGACTGCCTGACTAGTGACAGCCCAAAGCATACTCCCCACAGGGGACACATTACTGGGCCATTAGTCCAACTCTTCCACCTCCAGTGCATGCCTCTGGCTTGCCCTTGGTTCATTCAGCTCATTCTCTTTTCTAACTGCAATTTTCTTTTGAGAAATAATCCTGAGTGATTATGATGTATCAACACAGAAATCAATTGGATTAGTCAAAAACCGCTGCCTCTGTAAATCTCACCTTTATCCCTCCTTCAACCCAGTGCAGCATTTAACCCCCATCAGTACTTTTCCTCTTAGGAGATGGTTGCCAGATTGAACCTCGTACATCAGGGCAAACTTTTCCTCCAACTGACAAGAAGGCGCTTGACTCTGTTATTGTTTATGAGGAGAAAGCTCGGGTCAAGTTCACAGGCTGGGAGAGAGACAGGGAGAGAGAGAGAAAGTCTGTTCCAACTCCAACCCCATGAGAGGGAGCATAACTCAGCCGTGTTTGTGCTTCCCTAATTCCTTTTGATTTAGCAGAAAATTGTGAGCTATAGCTGCAGCGCACAAATATTCACCAGAGCTTAGTGTCTTTGCCTCACCTCGCAGCCTCTCACAGACCTGTGGCGACTCCAGTCTGTGTGTCTCACATGTCTCTGAAAACATTTAAAAGTGTGTGTGTGTCACATTCTGACAGCAGCCTAAGCAGAAATACAAATGTCTGTAAAAGGAGCTTAGCTTTAACAGCAGCTTTGGCATAAACACTAGAGCTGTTTTCTCAAGCTTTTGATGAAATAGCAGTTTGCAACAGCTATAGCTAATTCTAATAGTTTCAATTCCAACAGGGATTTTCCTGATTTGTTTACTTGTTTGTTAGTATTACTGGGTCAGCTGAATCAACTGTGGTATTCTTAATCCAACATCACAAACTCCCCAGAGAAGTTCAAGTTTACGCCGATAAACAGTGTGAATTGGTGTCAGGAAACAAGTCAAGCAGTCATTTTTTAGTGTGTTAAACATCTTTGGATGCTTAAAAGTAAGTTTAAATCTAACAGGAGCCATTCAAGGACAAAGAGAAATATCAGAGATTTGATGATGGATGACAGCTCGCTGACAAGCCTGAAGACAACCCAAAGACACACACACAAGCGTGGGAAGAAAGGTAAAGATGGACGCTCTCCAGGGACAATGTACAATGTGTATGTGCATGCTTTGTTTGAGCGCTGTCTCAACACTCGCTCTCTTACACATGTGGTTCATATTTAAGCCATAGTGCTGTTCCACTGGACGGTTTTGGCTCTGCTCTCCCAGTTCCACATTCCCTGCTTTTTTCTCTGACTTTCATTTCTGCTGTGCTTTGGATGGTGCGTGGCTGCAGGCATGACAAATATTTCAATAACTATTTGTTAGTAACAATAACAACTTGAAAATATAACCGATTTATTAACTTTATATACATCTTTACCAGGACCAGCGCATTATGAATAATATTAATATTGATTTAAGTATGCCAGATTTAGCCAAACGCTGGAGTCTTATGTGCCATCCAAGGCAGCTTGGTATTAACATTAAAGTGTTTTAAGTTATTAGTTTTACCAATATGTAAAAGGTTTATTTGAAAAACAGCATGAAGGGCAGAGAAAAAATCGTATGCAATCATGTTAATTTGATTTAATAATAACTGATAATAACAAATTAAATTTGATAAAATAATATGACAATTAACAACTGCCCATCCAACATATTAATGAAAGCTAAGCATACATTTTCACGTTATATTTTTGCGTCCTTATAATTTGCATTTTGCAGCCTTTTACATTGAAAGTTGAAAAAAAATCTTTGGGTGAAAAAAGTTCCTTTATAATATAAAAAAACCCCACATTTTTCCTGGGATTTAATTAGGCCTATCCGGTTTAAACTGGGTTGTAAAATGAAGGCGCCATCACTGATTATAATAATTTCTGTGGTTACAGATGAACTCCTCACATTAGCATAGCATCATCATCACTGTTCACCCCAGCATCAAGACGCTAAAAGACACGCACGCATTTCTCTCCATCCATCCCTCTTTAATATCTTCTTCCTAGTCAAACTCTGTAACCCCTGCATCTGCCCAATGGGCGAGAGGAGCTGTCAGCAGCGAGCCCTCCCTCACCCTCCTCCCCCCTCTCTCTCTCTCTCAGCTATGACTCTGTCCACAGCGCACTGATAAAGGAGAGGTCCAGTGCGAGCATCCGACCCAGCAAAGGCTCATACAGCCGAAAGAACTGCAGCGAGTGTCTTATCTGCCAGACGTGTCAGGATCCCATTTTTGCCTCTGAGCTGTCAAAAAACGAAGGATAGCTGTTTGGGGAGCTGACTGGAGCGGTGAAATAACCGACACTTGTTGCTCGTTTCGTCAGGTAAACCTCCTGTCGGCAGCCACAAGTGCTCAGTGGAGAGTCTGGTGCGCACATGGCACCGAAAACGCGCTCCTCACACTCCTGACAGTTGCGCTATAATATGGAGCCACACACTGGATAATAAGGCCTACCCACTGAATGGGCGCTTAACCTACTTCACATCAAATCTTGTTTGTCAAAGTTGGACACATCTTTTTCTGAAACCTTTATTTTTTGGGGGTAAGGGGGGACTTTTGGTGGTTTAAAAAGCGCAGAGCCATGCTGGGCTTTAACAGGATTCTGAGCCTCCGGACAGCTCGGATTCGGAGCTGTGGTTCGACGGCAGCCAGACTCTCATCCCGGTCTCCTTCGTGCCAAAACCCCAGTGCCAGTTCGAGGATATACTGTGCGTGTCTCTTGTTGCTGCTGCTGGTGACGCCTCGGGCGGACTCTTCATGGTGGTGAGTACTGTCTGCATCCATCACGCTTACAGGCCTACCTGCTTGTCAGCTTGATTTATGGAAGCTGAACTGGTTGGCAATATTTTTTCTAGGAAGAGACATTTAAGATTTTATTATTATTATTATTATTATTATTATTATTATTATTATTATTATTATTATTATTATTGTTATTATAAAAATCAAACTGCAAATGGAAGTTAAGGAAATGCCACCCAATTTGAACATTCATCTTTGATCTTAATCATTTTAAACGGAGCTGGGACTATTGCCTAGATTTGGACTTCTCGTTAGAAACTGCCAACGAATTTAAGTTATGATGACTATTTCAATGACCACGTTCCAAAAGCAAAAGCAAACCCCGTTCCAATTAATTCGGAGCAGCGATTTTCCAACAGCAGACAGACAAGGCCATTATGAGGGCTGAGGGTTTGTATCAGTTATCCTAATTTATTATCGCGGACTCCGTATAGCCGACGGTGCTTTTCTCATCAATGTCGCTGCTGAACAGAGTTTCTTGCAACATTTTGTACTTAATCACGTTTGCATTTTTGCTGCAAATAATTTAAGCGCAATGGGGTTTATCAGTGAGACTTCCATATGCTATTAAAGGCCTATGTCACGAATAGGTGAAGGCTGGCTTGTAATTTTTACGAGGAAATGAAATGAAAAACGCTCAGCCTAATTGAGTTTTCTGTCATCATTCAATTTCACTCAAACGATTTGCTCCCAAAAAAGGGGGTAAGAAAAAATATTGACCATTAATAGTGAAAATATCCTAAATTATGAGTTGGTGAACGATATTCGAGCTTCTTTAGGATTTTGTTTCTAAAATTTTCTTCGTGTCAGTTTGTTGGCCTGCCATATTGAGCAATAATCATAGAGCGATAAATGTAATTTATGTCGGCGCTGTTGGCTGAGCGCGTGTTCAGCTCAGCTGGAGCCTGTATTCAACAAGGCAGCGCAGTCATTAATTCACCAGGTACCACACACACACACACACACACACACACACACACACACACACACACACACACACACACACACACACACACACACACACAAATGACTTCACTAAAATACCCCAAAACCAGCCATCTAGAGCATAGGTGAGGGGTGAAAAAATATCTCATTGCCTGCTCAGCAGCCTAACATACGTGAAAATGTCCATATGCGTGTGTTTATAGGAGAAGTGTCTGTGTGTGGGCGGGTATGTGGGTGATGGAATGCCTAATAGTTTGTGTAGATTAAAAGCAGTTACAGGGAGTATTGAGAAGTGTGTGTAGAGGCTTTAGCTGGGCATTATTGGCTTTGGGGGGAATTTAGTGTAGGAGATAGCCTCCATTTAACCGTTCATCAAATTTCTTTGAGTGAACAGTAAGTGGTGATATGAACAGATCTGAGCCTTGAACACCCCAGGGGAGGTCGCAAAAACTGAGTGGGATGTAAAGCCTGTAAAATATAATACAAACACAACAGAATGCATACATTTCACCGTGACATATAAAGATAACTCACTGACTGCAAGTATTTTATCAAAAGTGTAGTCTGAACAGAAACAATAAGCATGCATTTCAGTGGCATAAATCTGATTTTATGTTTCTTATGTTCCATTTTAATCAGTAACATTCAAGTGAACTGATTTCAATGAGCATATAATTGCTCATTTGCTCCATCTTTAGCAAATAAAAGCCATTTACAGAATTTTTACTGATAAGGCTTGAGAATACAATCAGATCATTGGACTTCTGTTTTAGTTTTTTGTATGATGCAATGGGGTTTTTAAAGAAAACGGAGCAACAACAGACCTGTTATATAGGAGTTGTGGCTGCGTCATGAGAACTAAATAGAAGCCTTACATACTTGTCTCCCACTTGTCTGTATTCTGTGACTGAAGTCAGAGGGCTTTATGGCATGTTGTTTCAAACCTGCGGATAATGATTTATTACCCTATAAAATCCACAAGTCATCCTCACTCTCAGAGAGAGAAAGAGAGAATTAAGTGTGAATTGCCGCTCTGGCTCTTTCCTTTGATGAGCACTCTCTTCATATTCCTCCTCTCTAATCCCACTCTGGGGAGTAGAGAGCCTCCAGTCTCCATCCTCTCACCCAGCCTCGTAAAACACGACCACACAGCTACACGATCCCTGACCTTCCCACGCTGACCCGCCAACGCCCTGCCGCCACTGAACTGCAAGAGGTCTAATGTGTATACATATATAGGGCACATCACAATGGAGTTTAGAGTTTATTTTGGGCATGTTCACTGCAGCATTTATCCCAATAGGATACTGCAATAGTCTGTTTTATTAAGGCAAGGAGAGAAACTGAAAGGAGCATGCAGGAGATCTGTATGATGAAAATGAGAGTGAACAAGCAGTAGACAGAGAGGGGTAAAGTGAGTGAATGGGGTCTGAGTTTGACAGGGTTATTGGAGGCCCCAGACTGTGTGCTCTGATTTGTGACGACATGATTTCAACTATCCCATTGGGAAACATTTAAACACACATACACACGCAGGTCTTGTGGGGAGAGGTTAAGTGCTTATTTATTTGAAGAGCAGAGTAAATGGTTTCCACTCCCCTCCTTCTCCCAAACCTTAAACTGTTAAGTGTAGTGAACTCTGACTTACAGAGGACTATTACTACAGCTCTCCTTCACACCACACACCACCTTTGAGTGTGTATATTCAGATGTGTATTCACTTACCATATAAGGGCACCTGTGTGTACTAATAAATTGCAGTATACTATTAATCACAGCTGTGCTTTATATGCCACATATGAATCCCTCCAAATGACGCAAATAAGTGTGGATTCTGTTTGGACCTGCCTAGAAATTTCTTGTGTTTTTTGCATCCTCAGGTACATTGGTGCGTTGGGGGCCCGGGTGATTTGTGACAACATCCCCGGCTTGGTAAATAAGCAGCGGCAACTATGCCAGCGCCACCCTGACATAATGCAGGCCATCGGTGAAGGCACAAAGGAGTGGATCAGAGAGTGTCAGCACCAATTCAGACACCATCGCTGGAACTGCAGCACACTTGACCGTGACCACACCGTGTTTGGACGTGTCTTGCTACGGAGTAAGTCCAAGTGTGTGTCTACATGCCCACCCGTCTGATTATTGATTGTGTGGCCACAAAGTGTAAACATTGAGACTAAACCTGAGCTCTGTCCGCCACTGTCTCCCTCTCCACTCTAATCTTTCCTCTTCACTTTTATTGCCTTATCTCTCTCTTCTCCTGTCTCTTCTTCTTCCCTCACTCTGTTCTTTTTTTCACTGATCGTTCCTTCTCGTACGCACATATGCTGGTACTCCACAGTCACTAATGGACTGTTGCAATACTTTACGCCTCATCAATAAATACATGGGATTCGAGGCGTGGGCTTTTCATCTGTTTGTTTTTCCACTCATGCCAGACCTCTTTGCCCTGTAACAGATAATGCCCATACACATATGCACACAGACACATTTGCATGTTAACCCACATATTTTCTTTCTATCTTTGTAGCCAGTGCATTTATAGTTCCTTCTTGTGTAGGGTTTGTAGAGTAGAATTTCCAAATCATGAGTATTTATTAAATAATAGATGTACATATTACATGACACAATATTTTACACTGATACTGCAGTATAGTTAATTACTGCTGGCTTCTGGATGCAGAGCATAGATGCAGTAAAGCACCGGTGAGCTACTGTTGCATGCAATGTGACAAATGAAAAGAGTGACTTGATGCTATTTATGCTTTCTCTGGACTTTTAAGCAAGGCACAATAGCAACAGCTTCATCTAAAGTTCATAGTTGTGCATCTGGGAAAAGTAAGATGGACACCTGAACAAACTTGTATCTTGACGTCACTGACTCTTCTTGGCTTGTTACTGCCTTTCTTCCAGCCATCTTAAGCATGTGCGGGGGCCAACGATGAATGGAAAAAAGTAGCAGATATGGAGACTGCATGAGTGTGGTGTGTGTGCGTGGCGGAAAGGAATAAACAGTAATGTAGATGTAAATATTTAGAGAGATATTCTCACTGTCAGACAAACAGCGCAGGTTTGAATGATGACCAGCAATGCCCGCATCCTCCCCCACATACACCCCCTCAACAGCACCCACTGCCCCCTTCTCTTCACTCCAGAGATGGAATGGGACATTCCAGTGAACACACAGCAAGCAGGTTGAAACACACAAAATCCTCTCGCCGGGGCTAGTTCAGATAGGCTACAAAGTGAAGTGCATCTTGTTTTCAGATTCCAAAGTGCCCCACCCTTAATCATTTTTAATCAAGACTATATGAGTAAGTTATGTGATGTTATTTTGAAGTGCTGCTACTTCAGAAGTCCCATTTTTAATGAAACTTTATCCCTCTACTCTGCAACTTTTGAGAGGGAAATATTGCTTCACCCATGCATTATATGTTACTTTGCAGGGCAGTGACTTAAGTTTAAAACTGAATTGATAAATTTGAATAAATGTAATGCAATATTTTTTATTCTAGCCTGCAGATTATTGAATAGCTGCTACGGTGTTTAAATATGCTAAAACTAAACAACGTTTAAGTGTTGTTAGAAAGACTTCAATAGATCCAAGAAACAAATGTCCTTTGCACCTTTTGGTAACATTCAACTGCGAGCCAAGTTACAAGATTAAGAGTCTAACATCCTGTTTACACTTGCTGCATGGCGAAAGCAGTGTGTCTGCAGCAAAGCAGTTTTAATCCTTTATCAGTGTCTAGGAAGGACTGAAACTAGGATGTGTTCAGTCATAGTGCTGCTATAGGGTCACCTATGTTTTAGCACAGCTCAGAGACCAATACATAGATGTTTTAAGTCAGTTACCCCTGTAAGGCACAGTAACAGGAGCAGTTATGCAGGCTATGTAAACAGGGAGCATGGGTATGCTTAGCATATTACATGGCTATTTATATGAGATTTATTCAAGATAAGCTGTTTTTTTTTTAAATGTCTATGGGTCTTGTGTGCCAGTATAAAATTTGGCATGCTGGCAACACAAGATGTAAAGGTTGCATGGTCACCAAAAAACATCAAAGACTATGCTCTGGGAACCATCAATATCCACAGCGAATTGAATAGAAGCTGAGCCAACAGTTTTTTAAATGATTTGTCATGTTTCAGGGCATTAGAGGCTCATCAGGGATGAACTAAATTATTAAAAAAAACTTTTCTTCTCAATTGGATACACTACATTAATAACAACACAGCAAAATTGTTTTTAACACTATGAAAACCACTTAATGTTAGGTTGACCAAATGGTCAAGTTATTCTGTCGCTTGCTGCCATTTTGTTTTCTGGGGCATTCATTCCCACGGATGCAGCAAAAAAAGCAACTGTGTCCAAATACTATAGCTAATTCTCTATGAATCTTTGGCTACACAATAGATGAGTCATAATCAAAGGAACTAGGGAGACCAAAAAAGCTCAGCAATGGTAGAAAATGCTGTCATGACATCATCCTGGTGCTGATTAATGGGGTATCACTGTGTCTGTATTTAAACAATTTATGTGAGCAGAGAAGAGCCCCGCAGCTAGGATTATTTCCATGATAATATTTAAACAGAGCTGTCCTATACTCTACATCAGGCCTGATATGCCCCCGTCAGCTGCACCTTCACATCCTGATGGCTTGCACCCAGGCCTGGTCATGGCCTTATCTGTATCTGTGTATGCATGTTAACATTTGGGCTACACAGTTTAAAGTCTTAGGCCTAAGAAAATCTACTGTATCGCATGACCTGAGTCAGTGTTAACCACTGTGTTTTTTGTTTTTGCCTTCGTGTTTTCTCTCTCTGTCTCTCTTTCTCAGGCAGTCGTGAAGCAGCATTTGTCTACGCCATCTCATCAGCTGGAGTGGTGTATGCGCTCACTCGCGCCTGCAGCCAGGGGGAGCTAAAGACGTGCAACTGCGACCCACACAAACGTGGACGGGCTAGCGATGAAAGAGGAGAGTTTGACTGGGGTGGCTGTAGTGACAATATCAATTATGGAATCAAGTTTGCTAAAGCCTTCATTGATGCCAAAGAGAGGACTGTCCGAGATGCACGGGCACTCATGAACCTACACAACAACCGCTGTGGCAGAACAGTAAGTGTGTGATTAAAGCGGTGTCCGTTAAAAAAAACAAGTGGAAACACATTTCGCACTTATAGTGGTAAATCTAGTTATACACATTTATGTTGTATGACCAGATGATATATTATGATGATATACTTACATATGTTATAAATGCAATATGCAATCTATATCTGGCAATGTTTATCTAAATGATAATCATGGAAATTTGCATTTACATCTGATGTTATTACACAGTTTTATTCTCACTATTTCACCTGCATTGTGATTGAACATCTACATGCAAATCCAGTAGATGGAGCAGGGAAGATTCCATATCTTTAAATAATTCAGAAAAACTGGTCAGAGTTTTTCAAATACTCTGATTACCTCAAAAAAAAAAAAATCCTTTCTCCTCTATTAAACATACCTTGAAACCTTGGGAAATTTATTCAAAGCATAGTGAAAAAGCAAAGTGAAAAAAAAAAAGCTTTCAAGAAATTTGATGAAATGAACAGTTTAACAAAGACACATATTTCCCACTTCTCTCCATACATTTAGGCAGTGAAACGATTCATGAAGCTGGAGTGTAAATGTCATGGTGTGAGTGGCTCTTGCACACTGCGGACATGTTGGATGGCCATGTCAGACTTTAGAAAGACTGGTGACTACCTGAGGAGGAAATACAATGGGGCCATTGAGGTGACGATGAATCAGGATGGGACAGGCTTTGCTGTAGCTAACAAAGTCTTCAGGAAGGCCACCAAGAACGACCTGGTCTACTTTGAGAACTCCCCGGATTACTGCCTTCAAGACAAATCAGCAGGTAAGTCAGCAAAAGGAGGACAGAAGATGAGGGAGGAGTGAAAGACGCAGAGAGGCAGTTTCTCATGGATGTTGATGGATTGCCCCGACTGTGTTATGTTTTAGGGGTGTTATGTTGTGTATATGTTCATGCATGACTAGTGTGTTTATGTGTGTGAATGTCAGTGTGTGTATGTGTGTGCAGTGGTAGTCAGATAACACAGCAGGCCTCCTGTGTGATGTCTTTGGAAGCTAATATCCTCGTACCCTAGGGACATGATCGTTCTGTGACCACCTGACCTCTATCAGTCTCTGTCAACACACACACACACCCACATACATACACTCATATACACAACATCATGGTCAGATAAAGCGTTCAAAGACCTTTACACAATCCGCCTGATCAAGTACCTAATGGTTAATTAATGAAATACTTTCAAAACAAACTTTTATGATATTTGACATCAACACCTCCATCAGTCAGAAGCTCTGTCCTGGTCTTTTTCATCCTTCACCCCTTTGTCAGTCTCTCTCTCCGTTCACTGGTCCATCCTCCCCCTCTTTCTCACCTTCCCAGTGGAATCCACAGCCTTGGGACACAAGCAGCTAATTTAAAAAAAAAAATCACTTCTTTCTGTTTGTCACAGTCTCTCCCTCTCTGTCTGTCTGAACTAAGCGTAGCTGGAGGGCAGAGTGGGCCTCAGAGTGTGAGAGCCTGTCTGTCTGTCACGCTCCACTGTCCATTTAACCCTCACGCACACACACAAACACACACACCCATAGAGTGGCTTCAAAGGGAGCAGTGGCTTGGGAAAGGCAGTGTAACTATAGGCCACTCTACCAACACTGCATAGTTGTGTGTGTGGGTCTGTTGTTCTATGCGCAGCTTGTTGTGATAGGTAGCAGTTCAAACAGGGAGCTTCTCACACGAAACACCAGCACTAATCTCTTTGGGGTTGACATTCACACAAGACATAGACAATATCCCACTGCATTAGGTAATGGGCAGACTGCTAAACACTTTGATACACTCAACAAATGTGACTAGCATGCTGCTGCAGAACAAATATGGAGACAAATAAAGAGCTATAGTGAAGCTGAAACTTCTGGGCCCTGTTCCTATCCTCAATTGATAAAGAGACATTTGTAATAAAATCAAATAATAAAAAGTCCAGCCCTGGAACAAAAACCTGTTGACAGTTTATTCTGAAGTTTGTTCTGTTTGTCTATACAGAGATTGAGAGTTTGGCAAAAATAACAGTTTAATGTTTAATTTAGTATTTCTGGTTTATGTTATTGAACACCAGTCATAGGTCAATGCTGTGTTCATATCAGAATGTCAATAAACTGCTGGCAACATGACTGCAAAGTCACAACTGCTGGCAGCTTCAGCCAAACAAAAAACGCAATATTAACAATAATAGATTCAATTTGTCTGATTAAAAAGGGTTTATACACAGTTTGTTTGAATCTGGTTTTCTTTGTTAACAAAGTGCTTTAAATCAGTAATGCAAAAATAGCTAATTTAAACTTTTTACATAGTGTCACTGCCTTGGTATAATGACTTAACACTCCTCAGTAAAGCCTCAGTAACGAGAGATATTTTTAGTCTACCCAATCTATCAGCATTGCATTAATGCAGTATAAACAGTTATATTAATGCAGTATAAACAGTACCAGTCAAATAGTAGGCTGATAAAATGGAGATGAAGGGGAAAACTGCTTAGCTTTTCCATAGCCTACAGCAAAGATTACAGCTAAAAGATTTCAGAGATAAAATTACAACGGAACCCGAAAGTATATCAGCAGAAATAAAGTTAGTTTTTTTTTTTGAATGCTTACAATTTACTGTTTTTTTTTACAATTTAATGCTTTAAATTTACTTACTGAGCCACAGCGAATGGCAAAACAGCAGCTAGCCCCTGTTTGTCGTTAGGTATGAAGATTGTTCACCATTTTCTCTATTAATTTTTTGGTGCATAAAATTTCACAAAAATGGTAAAATATGTCCAAAAGAATATCCTAAAGCCAAAGTGAACACTTTCAAATTATTTGATGTGTTAAGCCAATGTTAAAGTGTCAAAAACACTCTTTATTTCAATGAAACCCCACAACTGTTAAGCTAAACAAGGTAATGTGTAACACCTTTGCTTAAAAATACTTGAAAAAAAAAACTTTAACTGTTATCACAAGAGTCGTTCAGTATTTTTATTTAATCAACTTTTAACTATAGTAAATTAGTTTATTCAGTTAATTCAACAATAAGCTCTTGTTATGTCCTTGAATCTTTCTGTAAATGAAAGAGCTTTTTTTTAGTAGTAGAATTGATAGTGAAGTAAAACTCTAACTAACTCTTTTATATACAGGCTCTCTGGGCACGGCTGGGCGTGTCTGCAATAAGACGTCACGTGGCACAGATGGCTGTGAGGTCATGTGCTGTGGGCGGGGCTACGACACCACAAGAGTCAAGCAAATCACCAAATGCGAGTGCAAGTTTAAATGGTGCTGCGCTGTGGAGTGTAAGGACTGCGAAGAAGCTGTGGACATACACACATGCAAAGCCCCAAAACGAGCTGAATGGTTGGACCAGACCTGAGGACAACTGCCATCCTCCCCCTGTTATGCAACCCCACCCCTTTCCCCTTTACAGGACATCCTGTTAAACATGGCTTTCTGGGAAAGTTTGTCCGAAAGTGCTCTGCATCTCCGCCCTCCCCTGCCCCCACCTCGGTTCACCATTGCATGGCTTTTCTACCTGTGTCCGTGAAAGCACTAGATTTCAATACCCATCAATATGAATAATACCCATTAGCCCCTGTTTGTTAATGGCCCTGTGACTGAACTGCTGGGATCAGATGAGGAACGGTGAAACCACACTTTGGGGTTCCGGTGGATTGGGCTTATATCAAAGATTCAGTCCAGACTGCCTTTTTTCTAGAGTGTGCTTTTGGGTTAAAAATGGTTTGCTGCTTTCATGATGCTTTAAAGACGTATTTCTACATTAACTGAGCCTTCAAACATATCCAGTATTATTACAACAACATCATATACTCACATAATTTTCTTTCTGTTTTTGGGGAAATACACTTTTATCTACCAAAAAAATACTTGGTTGAACTTTTGGGAAGTAGTTTAACAAGTGCACTTTGAGAAGTGGACATCTAAGGCGTAAGTTTGGCTTTGTGTGGCCAAACAGAAGTCCAGGCAGAGGACTACAAGGGAGGACAGGGAGATGGACACCAGATGAATAAATGGACGGATGTGTCATTGGAACTTTGAATGCAACTGTTAAAAAAAGAAAGCTGTTTAAAGTGATTTATTTAAATTGTAAAGGGTTGTTTCATTTCTCATCTGCGGATGAGACTGCACTACATTGGCTGACAAGAGGAGAGAGAAGAGCACTCCCACTATGATTATACAGTGTACTCGAGTTTTCAGTGTGTGAGACGACAAACTGCCGCTGACAAGAAGAAAAAGAGGAAAAAGAAGAAGGCCTGGATGGTCATTCAGTCACACATAACCACAACGTCAGACAGATTTCACTTCTCTGCTCTCCAGCTTGCTTGTATAACATTGTGTATATTGCCTTATCTAAACAGATGTTCATATGAAATATATGGTGCATTAGTATGACACTGGAATCTTTGTTTTTTGTTCAGAAAG
This sequence comes from Acanthurus tennentii, assembly GCA_029783805.1. Taxonomy (NCBI): domain Eukaryota; kingdom Metazoa; phylum Chordata; class Actinopteri; order Acanthuriformes; family Acanthuridae; genus Acanthurus; species Acanthurus tennentii. The sequence goes on along the minus strand of JAPZDZ010000002.1, from coordinate 13,985,120 downwards.
ACAAACATAGAGGTCGAAGGCAAGAAAGAGACTAGATAGTGTCGACAGAGCAGAATTAATCAGTGTGACCGAGCCAGGATAGTGAGTAAGTTCTGTTATGTTGCTGTCATAACTTGCCGTGTTATTCCCATCACACACACCTACATGTACATACACACACAAAATGGCTGCTCTTCACCAGCATGAGTTGAGAGACACCAGAGCAGTAATAATACAATCTATGTTAGTAACAAAGGCTGATTCAGTTTGAGTTGAGGTGGGTGTGTTACATCAGTCAAGAAGAGGGAAGTGTTTGATTAAAGGCCCAACCTAAACCCCAACCCCTGCTGGCCTCATCCCACCCCTTGCTATGTGGAATTCCAGGTGGGTCCCAGGCTAATGATTAGATGGCTGTAATTACCCGGGACTGTTGATAGCTGGTGATTGGACATGGTCGTGCCACAGAGGACCTAGTGTGGGCTCCTGCTGGGACCACATTTAATCAAAGGCTTCTTGGCTGGCTTATCAAAGGGAATACTTTCCAGCAATCTTCTCTGCTTCAGCCCCCTCTGCTCACAGAATTTCGGTCCAGTTCAGTCTCTGTTACATTACAGCCCAGAGACTCATAATAACATGAACATAAGCGCAAATTTAAAGCACAAGCAGTCTGTAAACACAACTGCTTTGTGCCTTTTTGAAGAGGTAAAATAATACAGCATTCATTTATTGCCTTCTCAATCAAACCTTTACTTTCTAACAATACAACAGTTTTCTCTAAGGGTCTATTCCTATGCACTGTGTTGGTCACAGTGTCCTGGTGATAAGATCACCTCTCCTTGCCCAGGCTCAGGACAGGATGCAGTCATGTTCAGACCTGATTGGACACACCAATTCAATGACACAGGAAATCTTAGCATCTGCCCCGGAGATACCCTGATCCAGGAAACAGACACTATCCCAGATACAGCAGCTAAGTTTAAAACACAGAATCTCTCTTCTTAGTCTCTTTGATCAACACATTCTCTTTCATGTGAGACTTCATCATAATCAAGGTTTTTAATGGACTAACAAAAAAAGCCGCTGATAATTCACCTTTTAGTATACCAACCTCATCTGCCTGAAAAAGAGCCCTTAACATCCTAGAAGTAGTCTTTTAATAGCAACAGGAGGCCTATATCATTAGATATGATAAGCATGGTTGTCCCTCAGGGTAATATTATCTAGTAATTCCAGTCGTTGAGACTATTCTAGTGCCAGCTTCCCCTGGCAGATACATCTGTGTCCTGGATGCCAGGCTGAGAGTATTCTTTATCAAAAGCAAATGATTAGTCTTCACAGCTGGTGGCAGAGCTGTGGGTGAGAGAGAATGCACTGACTGAGGACAGAGGAATGGCGTCAAGCAAAACAAGAAGTTTAAAGGATGATTCCAGTTTATCAGAACTAAGATACTTTTTGGCAGGTCTGGCCATTGGTTATATTGGTTAAGATAACATTGCACTTACACAGAGAAAAACTCAGAATTGGAAATAGGTGTGGCAAAATTACTGAACAGAAGTCAAACAGGACAAGAAACATTTGCAATTAGACTATTAATTATTTTAAACAGACCCCTGGGCAAGCTCAAGTTATTTGGAAGAGAAAATATAGACTTTTGTGAATGTCCATCACAGGCTGCATACCGACTTTGTGGTTCATCTTCTACAGTACTTGTAATAGTTGTAAATGCACAGTTTCCCTGTACAGTGAGGGATTATTATGTAATTATAGACAGGTAATTACAGAAAGGTGTGTAAATAAAGTGGTTTAGGTAATCTGTTCGTTTGTTCACAGCCTGTTTGAACATCTTGACTACTCCCAATTCAATTTCATTTTTATTTCTTAGATCACAGCAATTAACCATGGGGGTACAATGTAATCATAACTGAAAGAAACAATTGCCAAAGTTACAAAATAAAACTTGACTTGCAATGAAACAGAATTATTCTTTAATTTCGCGACAAAGTCAAGTTGACTGACTAGGGCTGCTGTTTAGAGAGCAGCTTTGTAGTAAAATCACTTGCACAAACAGCTCAGATTTAACTGTAGGTCAGCCAAATTTTATATATTTCCTGTTGAAAAAAGGTCCCCAGTGTTACAACACTGACATGGAACAAAGTGGTGAACAGACACATGCATTTTTTCAGTATCTTTGGATTAGCCACACAGACAGCACAGATTGCTCCTATCATTTATTCAACATCATCACGGTTATTCTCAACCCGTTTCTAAACTTGTTCTATATTCTCTCTTTCATCCCCTGCTTTTTGGCACTGACAGTTATGTAGATTTATCAACCTCATGCTCAGGCTGTAATGCAGTCGGTTGGAGCTCTTGTTGCCAAATGACAACAACCCTGAGAATAGAGGATGAACATCACTTTGACAGGACCGGGCCCAACATCACATCTCGCTCTAACTTTGACTGAGAGATAGAAACCAAAGGAGAGAAGTAAGAGATTTGACAGAGAGTCAAATGGAAGGATGGAGGTAAAAAAGAAATATCTAGGGTTACTTAGTGACCTAGCAGGCATGTTTATCAGCAGATCTTAATCTGAGCAGAAAAAAATGCGTTTCCCACAATTCATCAACATTACTTGCCCCACCTGCCAGCTGCCTCTGACTGCCTCCTTCTACCTCCCCTCACCTCCTTTCACCTCCCACCAGCCCCTTGCCTTTGACACAGGCCTCTGTCTGTGGGGAATCTTGCTGCAGACCCCACCAACAACTGCTCAGTAATATTCACCTCAGGGTGGTCCTTGTGTCAGCCATGCAAACTGTCTCAGGCACATTTTCACATGTACATACCTGCAGGCCAGGAAAGGACCCCTCTCAATGCCGCCTGGGCTCACCTATCACCTGTCTGGTAGAACCCTCAGTATGTTAGCAAGCCTTTCTGCTCTGTCACTCACTGTTTGTGACCAGAAGGTGCATGTAAACATACAGGTGTGTGTATGTGTATAGCAAGATGAGTTTACCCCTTAGGGCTAGTAGAGCCTGGGTCATGTTTTTCCTAGAGGTTGGAGAGGGAGTCTGGCGAGGTCAGAGGTCATAAAGTTTAGATATATCAATAGAGAACCTTCAGGACTAAGAACGATCACAACTGATCCCTCGCCTGTTGACACCCCTTAAACATTAACGGCTTGCTCATGTAACTAAGCTCTCCTCTGGCTGGCCAGCAAAGAGGTGAACTTGTTCAGAAGAACACCTGCTCCGCTGGATTAAAATCTGGCCTACAGTGTAGCTGCCTACAGTGTCAGCTCCTCCATTCATCTTTCATCATTTCACTCTGTCTCTATCTGACGGGATGGGTGTCTGCCATTAGGTATTAGGTGAGGCAGCTTTGTTGGGAACAGGTTCAGGTTGGGAAGCTGTGGGAGCAGTAGAAGGTGCAGATTTATTAGGGAGCTCAGACTAATATTTACGTGACCTGCCAGGACCCCCGGGGTGTAGATACAGAAAGGGAGAGAAAGTGTGGGTATGTATTGCACGTCTGCATTGAGGAAAAAAGGGGATTACAACACCAAACACTTATCTCCTCAGACCTACAGCAAAAAATGTCCACCCCTTGACCACCCTCAACTTTCCCTCCAGTCCCACAACCCTCACTAATTCCCCCTTGGCTCAGCTGTTTCCTATAAGGGTTCACATTTAGGTAGCCATCATAATAAACTTATATCAAACAACAGCAATTTTCTTTCCCATGAAACCTATAATATTGGCCTTATACTGTTGCCAAATTTATTCTTTGGCTGATCTGGCAAGGAATAAAACTTAAATTTTTAATTAAAATTTTTGTTGCATGAAAAAGATTTCTGGTTCCTCTATAATTGTTCCCATCACGTACAAATTCATGCAGGTATACACGACTAAATATTTCCTGAGCAGACAGCAGGTTACACAGCACTAATTTGTCATCCCTAATTTATCTTTGATATAACTCAGTCACTGCTGGGCCAAATATCCAGGTAAGCATTCCTGGCTCACAGAGAGTCACCATGAGGGTTAAAGGACAAAGTGTGGGTCGGACATGTGGACAGTTGGTCGCAGTGAATTTTTCACTGTTCAAGGTACAGGGTACCATGTGACAAAGTTTTTATATTTGTGAGTGGCAGTGTAAGTGTGTTTAACTCCCACCCTGTGTGGAAATTTACAGACACACCTCATAAGGCACAAACAACAGTGACCTGGAAAAATAGTCGAAATTCCATCAACATACCAGGGAATCTGGGGGTTTGGCTGACAATATACACTGACACACACAGACAACGAGAGACAGAGGTGTGGGAAACAGGAGAGATACAGGGTCAGGGTCAAATTGTGTAGGCCTCACAGACATAGATACCAGTGAGGGATACCAGCTGACACACACTGATGCTGACACTAACTGTGATACCACGGCTACCTGAGTGACATTGATAGATAGTGCTGAGCCATTCCATGCATACACAATCAAACAAAAACTCAGCTCATTCCTTTTGGCTTTTAATCAGCAAATACTATCTCAAAAGGCCTAAACACTAAACAAAAAACAAACATAAATAACAAAAATAACAAAGAATGAGTGGCAAATGGATGAAAGGTGAAAGCATCTACTAGAGTGTCTACCTGTACTCAAACATGTTCACAACTGCGTGTTTATTGTTGCTTAGAGTGGAGAAGATGTGTTTAGAGCATCACTGGAGCCAATGTCCCACTCCCAGTCTACCAGACTCCTCTCCTTTTAAAACACAAACCACAAAAGATACACATAAATTAACTCCTACAACAAATCCAAAACTAACACACAAACAAACACTCTCACTCGGAATGTAGGAGACTGTCTTGTTTGTGTTTTGAGGTAAAGCTTTCTCCAGTTTTCATTTTCCTGCTCATCTCCCCAGAATATATTGTATACAAAAGTTCTCATTGCCAATTTGCCCGATAATAAAACTAGAAACAGGATTATCCTTCACATGTGTCTTTTTCACAACCAGCGTGCTGAAGCCAGCAGACCAGAGCAGCAGCAGCAGCA
>JAPZDZ010000002.1:13955236-13968306 GCA_029783805.1 Acanthurus tennentii | reverse complement strand
AGAGGAGGTCTACCACACCCCTTATCACTCACCTTCACATGTGAGTTCAGTAGAACATTACAGTATCAGAGACATGAACCATGGTCTCTGATGTCAAAGTCATATGCTGAGTTCACTCTGTCCACCCAGTCTACCTCCCTGATGCCTTATTTCAACAGCATTGGATGTGACAGCTAAAATGCAAGTTCTTTCATTCATTTTCATGTGAATAGTCTGATTATTCGGCTGCAATGCAAATCAAAGGCGGTTCCGGGAAAAAAAATGACACAGCAGCTCCATGGTGGAAAGTTAAAGCAGAGTCTACATGTTTAGAAACATAGTCCAGACTGAGTTTAGTTGATGTTAAGCTAAATATGCAAGTGGACCACAAGAAGAAGTTGTCTCTGAACATGAATCAGGCAGTGGTGCAAATGAATGTGTCATATGATTGGGAAAACATTGTACAGAATAATGCATGCACTACCATGAAGTTTGTTGCTTTTCCTTTGGTCTGTTCAGAAGGGCCTTGCTGGAAAGTCCCTTAAGCTGGGAGAACTACTCCAATAAGTTTCAGTTGCTGCTGTATCTGGAAGAGCAACAGATGGCGGTGGACATCAAGAGATACAACATCCCCAACAGTGAAAGAGATGAGGCCGTCATGACCAGAGACCAGAGAAACCAGAAGCTTCTCATTCTGGAGGTTCATATGTGCCAGGCTATTCACTCACAAAAACACTCCTTCCTTTAACTTGTTCAACCTCTCTGTCAGTTACAGATTTTTAAGCTAATTTGCACAGGCAAAGCCATTTCCTGGTGACACTGCATCTGTGAATCATTTGAGGAGAAAATTAATCAGACAACTACATATCATTATTACACCTTATCACAGTGCCGAGAACAGCAGTATAAGTTAGGGATAACATGATTGTGTTGGTTTCATTTTAAAGATTTTCTGATGTCCTTGTTGGCTCTGGTCTTTATGCACTTCAGGGGATGTGCATTAGACATAAATCTGAAAAAAAACAACAACAGACATTTAACGTGAAAAAAACAGACACTGAATTGAAAAATTTCCACAGCTTATTTTTAAAAGAAGATAATGATCTCTTGTATAAAAACATTGCTACACAGATAGTACACTGGCTTAAGTTCAGTTATGTGTTCCTGACAGTGCGTTATGATGCACTGTAATAAAAAAAAATCACAGGAGAGCAAAGAGATTATGTTTATTTGATTATATTTTTAACATTTGAAATTTGAACCTTGCATATTCACCTGCCATGTTATGAAACATTTCTGACTGAATTGTGATGCAGTCTGAAAAACAAAATAAATCACACATATTTTGTTTAACTGCCAGGTACCTGGTGTTTCTGAGAACCGCCCATCTGTATTACGAGGGGATGCGCTGCTGGCGTATCCTACAGGAGAAAATAAGGTGAAGTACCGCGGCTGGGTCCACAGTGTGCAGCTCGACAGCGTCAAACTCGGCTTCAGCTCACAGTAAGATCATGACATCACGCTGACACACAACAATTAAAATATTAAAATATGGACTCTTAAATTTTGTATGTATCCAGGATTCACAAAGTTTGTCTGTGAATTTGTTTGCAGATTGCTGGACCGTTTTGTAGATGGCATGAAGTTCAATGTTGAGTTCACTGTGAACCGCCTGACTGTGCGTGTTCAGCACAGAGCAGCGGAGCTGGCAGTTACATATGGACTGAAAGATGTGTTGTTCCCTTCTGCATCTGGCCTCCTCAATCAGGGAACTGAGCTTCCCCAACTCAGGTTAGACAAGTTAGTGTGCACTGTATATATGTTTATATGAAGTTAAAGTGGTAAGCTGGCTGTTTTAAAGAAAAGATGTCTATAGAACTTCTCCTTCTATGTTTAAATTACTGATTGATTTTTTTTTTTTAAATGGACTGTGCATGTTTAATATGCCCCACTGTACAAAAATTAAGCCGAAAAACAACTGGTACAAATCTTGCCATATTTTGCTGGTGCTGTCATAGTGGTAATGTTGTTGTCATGCTGTTGTCAACATTGTCAAACTGTACGCTGAGCCAAAATAGCAATGGTCTGATTCAAGGTAGATGGCACACTACACCTTTGCCATCTTAGAGGAAAAAATATTTTTCAAGGAAACCAACAATAAAACTAGGTAGTGCTGATAAAATAGGAATTTAGAATCCTGTAACTCCATTGTAGATTTCTTGCCCCAAATGTTTTATGAAACATATTTGTAGTGGACTCTAGCTTAAAATGAGGAAGTTGGTAACTCAGCTGCAATGTCGACTCATCTCTGACGTCATACTTCTCATCCTCTGTGTCTTCCTGTTGAAAGGCTGTTTGACTCAAAGCTGGAGAAGAACCCAGAGCAGTATCAGGCTGTGCAACACATTGTAGCTGGCTCATCCAAACCTGCCCCGTACCTTGTGTTTGGCCCACCTGGAACAGGTACAGCAACTATAACCACAATACTTTGTCCTAGTCTTTACTGTTTAGGTTCAACCGTTTATTCTACCAGCTGTTCATTTAAACTGAATGTACTTGACTTTATTCTGAGAGTTTTTTTGTCTGTTCAGGCAAAACTGTGACTCTTGTGGAGGCAATCAAACAGATAGAGAGGAGACAGGCCTCCTGCCGCATTCTGGCCTGTGCTCCTTCCAACAGTGCTGCTGATCTGCTTTGCAAAAAGATTCTGGATCATGTGGATGAGCACAAAGTGTTTCGCATGTACGCCAGCAGCCGTGACCCACAGTGTGTCCCTGATACCCTAAAGGTCAGTGCTGGTGTATTTGTATTTGATGGCACTTTTTTATGGTAGGAAGTATCTGACATTCTTTCATGCAAATTAGTTGGTCACAGTTAGATTATTTAACCCCATTCACTTGCTGTCTTGGTACAATACTGCTTCACTTGCATGACACTGCTGTACTGTTGTAGGAGAGTTTTGTAAGCACAAACTTTGTGGTATTTTCACAGGCATGTTCTAACCTGGTTGGGGACTGTTACGTTTATCCTGCTAAAGAGAAGCTGATGGAGTATACCATCATGGTTACCACTCTGTTAACTGCTGGAAGGTAGTGAATGGCTGATGCATGACCAAAAAATAAATACAAGTTACATTAAAGTTGCACTGAAGTATCCAACATCCTGTTTTCATTCTCTGCCTTTCAAAAATACTACCATTCAACTGTAATGATGACCTTCTGTTGGAGCAAGATTGCCAACATGTCTGCACTCTCTGATCTCCTCAGGCTCGTCTCAGGAGACATCCCTGAAGGTCATTTTACTCACGTGTTTGTGGATGAGGCAGGCCATGCCGTTGAGACCGAATGTTTAGTCCCGCTGGCAGGTAAAGAAAACAAATAACAGCATGTTTTCAGCGACTGTGTTATTTATATGTTTGTTGATATATGTTATCTGTGGGACGAAGGACTGCTCCAGGCAGGGTCTGGTCAAGTTGTTCTGGCTGGAGACCCCAAGCAGCTCGGACCCATCCTTAGGTCCCCATTTGCAATAAAGCATGGCATGGGTATGTACAGACAAACTCAAATATACAATGTCTTGTTCAGAATGATTTTGTTTAGGTAAATGATGATAGGAAGATGTGCAAATCAGTTTCTGTCAGTCATGCTCTGCAAAGAGATGAGTTGGTTAGTTGCTCTTTCTCAGTGGTTCCCAAACTGTTACATGTGAGCCACCAAATACCATTAGCTTATAGCCAATTTGTACTTTGTTCAAATAAAATGACAGTACTATTATTTTTACAAAAACTTTATAAGATATGTAAAAATAATTATATTTTTATATACATGCATATATATAAAAGAATAGCCTTTCTCTCCTTGTGTGTGTTTTTCTGGAGTGTGTGGTGTTAAAAGGCTTTGCTCTCTGCAGGAGCGTCCCTCTTGGAGCGACTGATGAATGATATCCCTTTGTATCAGAAGAACCAGGGCGTGTTCGACAATCGCTTTGTCACCAAGCTGCTGAAGAACTACAGGTATGGTCACAGGTTACCCTTTGATAGAAAAAAATTGTTTGATTCTTTTAACATCTTCTTATCTACTTTCACCTCTTTGCTGTTTTCAGGTCCCACCCAGCCATCCTGAAAATTCCAAATGAGCTCTTCTATGATGAAGAGTTGCAGGTTTGCGCAGATGAAATTTTGCGCAACTCTTACTGTGGATGGGAACACCTTCCAAAGAGGGTAATGATGTTTCTTACGGGACACACAAACTCCACAGTGTATGTACACTGATCATTAAAAAAAATCAGCGTGAAAAGTGAGCCACCTGCAACTCAAGACTTAGTTATTGCTTTGTTATTTAACATTTAATTTAGCCATTTTGTTCTCATTCTATAGCTAAAACAGTAGGTTGATTAAACAACAATCAATCAATTTTCTTTTGATCAACAGAAAATTAATTGTAAGGAACTTCATCAACTCCTCCTTTCAGTGATTTTAAAGTAAAAATACCAAAGATTTTTTCCTTCAAGTATCTCGAAAAATTAGGATTTAATGGTTTTCTATCATGGCACTATAGATTGAATATCTTTGGGGTTTTAGACTGTTGATTGGAGAAAAAAACCCCAAACTAATGAAACTGATTTTAGAATGTTTCTAAAATCAAAGCTTCTATGAAATTATGATGTTCATTTTTTTCCTTTGATGACCATTTCAATCGAAATCAAGCCAAACTTAATTATTATTTTAGCATACATACACCAATAATGCAGGTAAAAGGAGATGGTGTTTGCAAGGAAACACTACACTAAACAAACAACATATCAAACTGTAAATAAATGAAATAAATTACTACTAAAGTCACAGTAAGACAAACACATATTATCCTTATGTCCTCATAGCAGTAATAACACAGGGGTGGCTATTTAAAGTAAATGTTGCAGTTAAAGTGACCATTCCAGTAGTATTTAATAAATCAATATAAAAACTATTATTAAATTATTAAAAACACAATAAATTGTTATAAAAATATACAGTTACATGTTTTAAACTAAACTATTAAACAAGAAAATACTTAACAAAATTGTATACAGGAAAAATGTAGCTATTACTAATCCTTACTTCTAGGTATGTTTTTTCCTTGTTAATAGATGATTTTTATTGAAAGACAACTTATTTAACTTAACAAAATCAATGATTTTACTGATAAGTATAAGGTTACCAGGCTGTAAAATAATATGTTTTGTTGTAAATGACACTGAAAAATCAGATTAGTTTCCTTTTCATTATGGCAGTGAAGGGGCAACCTAAACTGTTAGTTCAGTCAGTGCTGCAAAGAATGAGGGAAAGCCTTATCACTGATTGTGAATCTGTACTCATTAATCAAGATTCATGCAACACATTTTACACCCAGTTTAACTTTGATAGTTGTGCTAAATGTCTGTTTTTTCATAGCTTGAATTTTTTTTGTCTCACACCAGCACTATATTCAGTAGTTTTCTAAAAAAGTATCTAAAATCCCAAAACATTATCAATAATATTATAAATATTATTGATAATATATATTAATGATCATAAATATAAAAATATCTCACATATCTCTAAGGGCTTCCCAGTGATCTTCCATGGTGTACCTGGTGTTGACGAACGTGAGGCCAGCAGTCCCTCAATTTTCAATGTAGCAGAGGTGGAGGTGCTAATGGACTATGTGAAGAAACTGCTGCAGACACACGGCAAGAAGGGCCTGGCTACTATTTCACCCAGTGACATAGGCATCATCGCCCCCTACAGGAAACAGGTCTGAATTTATTCAGCACACGGATTAAAACAGCTCATTGTTGCTGTAGATTATTTTAGTCCAAATATTCTGTGTGTGTGTGTGTGTGTGTGTGTGTGTGTGTGTGTGTGTATATATCCAAATATAAACTTGTCAAATAGAATAAAATCTGGAGCAGTTTTTTTTGTGGGTGTAACACAGGTGCAGAAAATCCGCAAAGCTCTGGACAAAGTTGCAAAAGACCTTAAACTAAAAACCATGAACAGCCTGAAGGTAACTAAATAGTTCACATTTAAGTAATGTGTTGAACATGACAGGTAGCGTCTTGAGTTTACATATAATGTCTTTGTTTTTGCGTGTCAGGTTGGTTCAGTGGAGGAGTTCCAGGGTCAGGAGAGGAGAGTAATCATGGTGTCTACAGTTCGGAGCAGCCCCGATTATGTAGAGATAGACAAACAGTTCAACCTCGGCTTTGTCAAGAATGAGAAGGTAAAAAACTTAAACTCATGCACTAAAACTGTTCCCCTCACAGTTTGCACTCACAAAACATCATTGTGACACACTCTCTTTCTTTCCAGAGATTCAATGTGGCTGTTACTCGAGCTAAAGCCCTGCTGATTGTGGTGGGAAACCCCAGAGTGCTGAACTCAGACTCTACCTGGGCCCGGTACGTGTCACATGGCTGTGAGGCCAGCATGCATGTATTAACTTTTTAATTTAAATTAAAAAGAGAAGTCCCTGTCAAGTGTTCTTTTTCCCTCTCTCTCCCTGTTCATCTGCAGATTCATTCAATACTGCTGCGATGAAGGAGGCTACACTGGTTTTACACAAGCAGAGGAAGATGAGGACGTGGTGCTGAGACTTTCTTCCCTCTGCATCAGCATTGAGGCTCAGGGTGACTGATGCATATCTTTTCAGTATAGCCCCAATATAACCCTCCTCCTTGAAAAATAATTTTGAAATTTGGATAAAATTTTCCACCTCTTTCTCTAAATGTTTACAGTGGAGACAGCAGAGAGTGTTGTCCAGCAACAACTGGATCCTGAATGGAGGAACGACCTGTGAGGGACAAGAGCTGAAACTTCCTGAATGTCCTAAATGTTTAAGGGATTCATTTGCTTTGTATTTCACTAGATTGAAACCAAACACCCATACCACTGTTTTTCACATTCATACTCAGATTCTCTAAAAAAAAGGGCTTCATGGTACATTTCCACATTAATGATACACTCTACTATTCAGTTAACAAAATCAGTCTCAAAAGTCTTATTGTCAGGTTATTGTCTTTTTATGCCAGTGGTGTGAGCTTCACCAAAGACCAAGAGGACCTACCTCAGTGGACTGCACTGATATCACTTTTTAATGCTCCTTTCATCCTTTTTAAAATAACTGCAAATTATCTGAAATTATCTGAAATTATCTTAAATCTTAGATTACAATATTTTTTAATTATTTATGTTATTTGAAATTAATTGTTCCAACCAAAAAAGTGAGTCTCAGGTTTTTAACAAAATTCAGTGTTTGAATTTGCTCTTTGACCGCTACTTTCTTTGATTACCATTCCTTCATGTAGTTTTGTGATTTGTTGATCCATTGAATAAACTCTGCAGAAGTGTCAAATGTATTTTTAAATCTCTATCACTTTTTACATCTATTTTGACTGATATTAAATAAAAAAAATGTTATAGTCTATTTGAATTGAAAGTTGTTGTTTTTTGTCTGAATGATTTTTTTTTTTTGGTCAGGTTATATGAAAATCCATGTAATCAAATTCCTACCAGAAACACCAGAAAAAAAATATTGCTCTAAGACACCATGGTTAGGTTGGAGATAACAGTATATAAATTTGATTTGTATAATTAGCAGTCCTTTTGCAAATGGAGCAGAAATTAGTCTGCAGTCCTTGATGAAAGACGGAAAGCTGAGGAATCATTGCAGTTTTCAGAATGTGGCTTTTATGACTCAGCCACAGCTCACATGGGCTTACATGGATTTTATGTTTCTCTGCTTTTATGTTTTCTTTTGTCTCTGAAGTGCCTGATGGATGTAGAGCTGATGTTCAGAAAGGTCTGTGGAGAAGACTGACTAACACAAAGCAGTTTAGGTGACTCTACAAACTGATTTGAATCAATAGTATTTCCTACTTTTACCACATAATTGTCGGAATAATAACAGAGATACGATTTTAAAACTGTTGATTCTCATAACTGTGAGTCCACTGTCGTAGGTTTGTTCAGTGTTAGCCAAATAAAATATCCTCTGTGTAAGGAGGAACACCGAGGGACAGCTGTTCTGCAACCCTGACCTAGGTTTGGGGGGAATCCCAGGAAAATTTATGCAAACTAAGGGGCCTCCACCTGCTCGGAAGGCAGCTTCAAAGTCCCTACTCCCTTGCAAATTTTAAAAATTCCAGTTCGACTCATTATGCACACAAAAAGTCCTGCTGATTTTTTTTTTTTTTTTAAAGATCCTGCTCTCGTGTTTGTAAATATATGCAATGATTTAACGCTTAATAATAACAGTGCAGAGACCCATATCCAAATATAAGGTGCCTTCTTAACTAACAGTAAGCATACATGAGCAGTGGAGCTTGACATTAGAAAAGGATGTACAACTGAGACGGTGGGAAAATACAGAGATTGTGTGACAGACAGAGAGAGTCAGAACAGTTCAAGTAGGTCAGGGAGTGATAAAGAACAAAAACAGAAGGTTCGAAGAAGACGACTGTGTCTGTCCCCATCTACGGTGAGATGGACAGCATGTACTGACCGTAGAGGGGGAACAGACACAACAGTAGTGGACGATAGAAGACGAATAACAAGGGTGTTGTCGCCCTGGAGGGCAAGGATACGGAATGTGTTATGCTTTGTGATTGCAGAAACAAGAACTATCCAAAGCGGCAGAGGAAGATCACGTGGAGTCAGATATCATTGAGGCGTTGGAGGCAGAGCGGCGAACCAATCAGGAGAGAGACTACACTCATGTTTATTCAACATTCTGTATTGAATAGAAGACTGGGTCAGGGAAAAACGGTCAGTCAGACTTTGTGAACTGACACACTCTGTTGTTTGTCAGGGAAAGGAAGTTCGAGACCCAGAGCTCTGTATGCTTTATTCATTTACTGCTAAATAAACAGATAAACTGAGACCAAATATCTTCTCCCATCGCTTCATTAAAGAACACGCAGGATTTGGCTCTCACATAGAAACCTTTTTGAGGATAGACTGGGCTGAAACCCAACATGTTGAAACCTTTACATTTGACATCTATTAATGTCAACAAAATTAAGAACCTAATGTCAGCCTTTATGAAAGCGTCTTAATACCGTAGAGAGACCGAAAGACTGACACTTTGGTTGGAATGTACAAAACTGCGATCCCATGTTTCTCTAATTTTTTGTTTGCAATGAGTTTAAAATCACAAAAATATAGAGCATTAAAATTGAATGAACAGGGTAAAATAAAAAAAAGGCCTCTGTGTCATCTACAAATCAAATTTGGAGCACCTGAGGTCAAAACCTGGGACGAAATTTATGTTCATGGAGGAATGTTTCACTCTGTGTCTTTTAGGAATGTTGAAGTTGTGTGTCTACATGGTCACTGAGTTTTAATTTCCTTGGCATTTTTATGAGAGCAGACTGGAAAGATAAGTACAGACACTAATAAGATGAGCCTTGAAGACATTCCACACCCCTTAAATGATACTTGGCTAACAAAAGACAACAACTGAGAGCTGCAAACAGATTGTCAGGTGAACTCTTGTCTGATGATTTTATTATATAAGCATCTGCAAGACATACAAAGAAGTAAAAAACTGAGTGAATGTCAATTTTACTTGAATCTTTGGGTGTGACTGTCCCCATGTGCATATGCTGTACCAAATTTTCTCTATTAACAGATCTGTGTTGCATTAAACAAACATATTGAAGTAAGGACAACTTTGGCTAATCTAATTTGGTCATTTACTCATCAGAGTGAAGTTAACACAAAATCAAAACGGCCCACAATTCGGAGTACGAAACCATAAAGGTTTCATTGAAGTAGCAACATTTGATGTTGTCTCGGTTTCCTTCAGAAATTTGCAAAGCATCATCAAAGTGTCGGGTAGGTACAATAACCACAGCTCTTTTGTCAGTTTAGCATAGTTTTACATACAGAAACTGCAGTTCACTTGTTGCAGAGCATAGTTATGGTTTCAGTGGTCACAGCACGCTTATGAGCCAAGTGCAGAAACCACAACTTGTGAGTGACAGACAGAACCTGGTGCCAGGTCTCAACGACTTGCTCCCTCAGTGTCAGAATACTGAACACAGCAAAGTTATTTTCCATGGACTAGGATCATATCAGGCAAATTCCCAAGAAATAAACAAAAATACATACATGCTGCCTGTGCAAGGTGCCACCTCAGGCCTGAATAAACACTACTTTCAAATATGGATCATGGCTGAACTAAGAGCAGACCCTTGTCTTATGGAGAATTTTTACAAAGCAAATAGCACAAAATAATATCAACATGAATTGATAGCCAGTTGACACAGGTAAAATTTTATGTAGAGATTTGTCTATGTTCAGGAAAACACTTTACAAAAAGAAGAAAATAGACTGTTTAAGCTGCATTTATATGAAGAGGTAGCTTTGTGGGTATAATCACAGTAAACTCCTACCACCTTCTTTTAATAACAGCTTCCTCCGTACCATTTATTACAATGGTGTTTGGTGTTTTCCTTTGCATTTCATGTTTCACAAGCAGACACTTCCTGTTAAAACTCTAACCGAACTCTTAATTTGATTGTATTCTGTTGCACATACAAGTAATAAAGATAGTAAAAAGATAATAAACCACCCTATTTATTAAACTAAGTAGCCTAAATAATTAACAACTTGATTATCCGTACCTTCACTAGCTCGATAGATTTGTATAGATTAGAAAGAATAAATGAGTACTTCCCTCAGAAAGTATGTCATCAGAAAGTCACAGTAACGCCCACATGACTATTTTTAATCGGTTTCAACTTCAATAAAAAACTCTAAATATCATTCCAATTATCTACAGACGCCTTTTTTGTAGTTATTACATAATTACTTTTTGTAATTAAGACCGATACTGGCACAGCTTGCGGCACATTTTAAACCCCCCTTTATTAAATTCACGTCACTTTGAGTTTCGTTTCCTCTGGCTGGCAGATTTAGCGGTAATTGACTGATGCCATATTGCGGCTCCGCACCATGAGAGGCAGAGAGGCACCGCCCATGTGGACTGTGAAGACATGAAGGATCCCGCCTGCACCGGGATTTCCTGTGAAATGCTCATCATACGTGTTTTCATGAGCCACAACCTCAGGGGCCCTCAGGGCGTTTTGAGCCCGTGAAAAAAAAAATCACGCTGGATCCCACAAACACAAGTTACTCTAACACACTGCGCATAGCAACACGCGCAAAAAAGGAATTAATCCACTCAAAGCTTAAAGAAAACCTGACCTTTGCAGACTTATAACTCTGTTGTAGTCCAGTATGATATTCACTGTCAGAATATAAAGCTAAAGCCTTTACAGTGAAATTCACTGAAAACTACCATGTTATATGTTTTATTTAGGTATTATCGTAATGATAAAACTCAACAATCTTTGAGTTCTTTAATCGAAAATGACTTAATGATTTAAAAAAAACTAGTCAAATAATAATAACGATTAAATTTTTCACGGACCCCCTGTAATTATGCCAACTGATATGTAATTCAACACAATGCTGCTTAGCTTCTTCAGCCAGGAGCAAGGCTGGCTCATGGGCAGTCTGAGGATGGAGAGACAGGGATGCTGAGCCTGAAGCTGCATCTGTGGGGCCTGGCACTGGGGGCAACACGGACAGCCGATTAGCATGAATAACCTGTTTTTAGTTTGTCTGCATGTATTAAATGTCGACTCAAAGAAAATCAATATGAAGACAATCCGGATTTCCTGTGAGGATTGTTAAGTAGTTATGCTGCACAGGTGATGAAGGCATCTCCGCTGACACCGACTCGACTGCATAAAAATAAGTTTATTACAAAGAAGTGCAGCATTGATAAGCCTGAAAGAGGATTTTAAGCCAATATGAATCTCCGTCGTAGATCTCAAATATCCCACTTATATGAGCCTGGCAAAGATTTATCTTACCCAAAGAATGCAATTCTACACAGATGGCATCCATCCACCGCTGTCCTTTCCATGGACCCGGACTTTGAAGGATCCCACTCCTCATCACAGGAAGAGACCCCAGTATAGAAACATCTACTCCCTCGGCTAAGGCCATGGTGAAGGTGTTTCAGATCACGTAAGGACATGGCATAAATTACCACAGGATACTGAGTAACTAATGTCAGGGAGCAACCCTGTGGCCAAAACTTATCCACCATTCACGGACTGATCTCCCCTTTGTTTTGAGAGAAGAGGATGAGGTACTGTCGTTCTTATTTCTCTCTTTACCGTGTTTTACTTATATTTTTCTATTTCTGGAAGCCAGAGTAGTTGTTCATACTAGATTTTACTTTGCTCTGTCGCGCTCATCATCACTTTACTCATTCAAAATCATTTTTTGACTCGAGAGCACGACTGAACCATTTCACGTATTAGAAGGGGGTGTCTGGTGATACTAACTCTTTTGAAGTTTTTGTTTGTGTGCTTTGCCAAAATACACAAACAAAAAATGGAAGTAAAACATAAATCAAACGGTTTATTAATTGGTTATAGGTTATTAAATTAATAATGAACAAAACAACAATATTCTGATATTTTTAGGGGTCCTATCAGTCACAGGCTCTTAGAGTCTCTAACTTATTCCCCCACTGCACATCCTGTATCCGCATTCAGATCAGTAGCTCGAACTTCTTCTGATCAAGAAATTTCGCTCTTTGATTATGGTTAAAAAAGGATTATCATGGTGCCGTCAGACTGGTCTCGACTTCTTAAAATATTTAGGTGATACAAATCAAACCGACATCACGAACAGAGCTGAACTCCAAAAAATTTACAAGGAATTCAGAGCAAGGTAAGACATATTATTTATTTTAACTGTATGTTTGACAGTTTTTATTTTATTTTATAAATGACACCGCAAGTAATCTATGTTTTGTCGTGTGTATTTTAGGAATGCGGGAACTAAATTTCCTTCCTTCGGTGCAGTCCTTTATGGCTTGAAATCTCTCAACAAAGTAATAATAAAAAGAGGGAGTAACGTCATTTTCTTCGACTTCACGGTATGCACATTCATATTTATATATGTGAATTATCAATCAATCAATCAATCAATCAATCAATCAATCTATCTATCTATCTATCTATCTATCTATCTATCTATCTATCTA
>JAPZDZ010000002.1:13935577-13955136 GCA_029783805.1 Acanthurus tennentii | reverse complement strand
CATCTTGAGCGTCTTGAAGGAATCATTTTGCTTTGTATTTCTTTACTAGACACTTAAAGCCAAAGACTCATAGCAAGGTTTTTTACATTTGTACCAATACTCTCAGGAAAGGACTTCATAGCATCTTTTCACATAATCAGACCAACTTTTTAACTTGTTTATCTGTCCGGTTATTCGCCTTGTAATATCAGCCATATGAACTTGATCAAATGTGTGTAGGATTTAAGGGGATCTATCTGTTGCAGAAATGGATATAATGATCATAAGTATGTTTTCATTTGTACTTTATCATTACCTTAGTGTGAACAGAAGGTTTGCCTGCAAAGGAAGAATGAGCATTGCGTGCAATCTGCAACTTTGCCACAAGATGCTGATAAATCCTACCCACTTCGCCCTGCACTGACCAAAAAAAAAAAAAAAAAAAAGCTTTTCATGCCAAAGGGAACTCAATGTAATCTTACTGCAGCCTGAAACACTGGGAAAAAAAAGTCAAAGACACCAGGATATACTTGGAACAGTATTAACATGTGATTTATAAAATTAAAGATAGTCCTTTTGTTAAAGGGAAGGTTTCTGTATCAAACTATTTCAAAATATAAATTAAATGCATGTCTGAAAAAAGAAACTTGTACTATTTTTTAATATTGCTTCACATTTGAAAATAATTCCATTTCAAAACATACAAGAGCAAACAGATCCAAACCAGCTAAGATAACATTGTATTTCAAAAATACTTTATTAACATGTTTGTCTCATCCAGACGTTCAACACATCTCACTCCTGTTTGTAAAGCGTCATCGCAATCAACGTTTTCTCTTGAAATATGGTGTTTGACATTACAGGCATACAGGCACTGTCCAGGAATTAGCTTGAGCCTGCAACTATCTTATCTTGATGGATCTTAATTTACGGGATAGAAAAAAAGATCGCCACAGTTGTAGCTTATGATGGACCATTAAATACACACAAACAGTGTGTTCAGGGCTCAATCATGACATGTGCTGCTTCCCTGTGCACCAGCCATGACACAGAGGCACACACCCACTGTATCAGAGGGCTGCCTGTAAGACAATGAGGTGGTTCAATGATGAGAAAACACATCTGGAGAATATTAATTACAATTATTAATTACAATGTTATTTTAATTTGTGGTTGTAGCCATTGACAAAGTTGGCTCTCAGGCTGTTCATCCCAATTGTGTTGCAATTTCTTGTTCATATCTCAGCACCCTTATGAGGCACTGGTGTAAAAAACAATGAAACGAACACATACACACAAAAAAAGTGTTTCAGATACGCCCAGGTATAAAAACTCTGTTTATTAGTTAGCCCCGATCTTAATAACCTTTAAGGATTGAAGGACTGGCTACAGCTCTGAGATATTCCTGTTTTTTCAGTCTCATCTCAAGGAATGTCTCTTGTGTATAATTTCAAATAAAGGTCTGTTACACACCAGCAAATACCCACTTTGAAATAGTCAAGAGAGCCACTGATGTGGTAAGCCAAACTAAAGAAGTGTTGATCAAGTTGTCAGTTGGATTTGTTAAAACTTATCCCCAGAATGGGCCTGCAACCTGTCTGAATGTCAATACAGTGCACATCCATTTTCCAGCCTACGGATTACACCAGTGTGCCAATCCCACTTACAGTGATGCATAAAGACATTATTATCTGGATGTGGATTAGCAGTAGAGTTCAGACAGGCTTGTTTTCTGGGAGGCACTGATGATGCCTTGGTAGAGGCAAATCTGTCAGAGCCAGAGAGCGTGACTGAGCATATTGTGTCCCTGACAATAGACCACTGTCTCTGGTGCCAGTGTAAGCTATCGCCATGGAGGAGAGATGGACAAAGGTGCAGTCCAAAACTTCCTCACAAAAAACCCCCCAAAACAAAACAGTACAAAAAAGTCACTTCTGCTTCAGTTAATGCAGGTTTCAGTGTGACCATGATCTAAATTTAGTCCTTTGGGTCAGAGGAAAAAGCCAGGGAAAACAGAGCACTGCTGACTCAGAACTTGGTAAAGCAGGACTCCAAGGATGTAAAATTAATAGTGGTAAGACAGCTAGATGGATTGTGACTAATGGAGACGGTGGTGTAGATGCAGCCTCAAGAGCTGCAGAGGTTTAGTACTTAATTAAAGAAAAACTAAAACTGTCTGCAACTTGCAGCCGCGAGAGCAAGACGGTCAGTGTGCACGTTAGATACAAGACCTTTCTCTGTAAACAATCATAACACAGAGCCGGACGCATCATATATTTGTAAAGTATATGCACATATAAATACAACCATACATTCATAAAAGAAGGAGGCAAACAGGCTGGTGGAGGGAAACAGAACAAACAAACAGAAACAAAATTGACAGTGTGTGAGTAGCAGAGGAAATAGAGTTTTTGTTTAAAAAAAAAAAAAAAGGCTGATTTGTTTTGCTTTTAAACAGGTGTGTCAGTCTTTCATATTCTTCTGTGGCATATCTGCATCAGTGAAGTAAGTATAGTCCACGGAAGCCATTGATTTCTCTTCAGTGTGAAGGGGGAGTCCTCCCTCAGTTGCTAATTAGCTAACTCCGTTCCCTCACAGTAGCTGGCAGCCTCCCCTCTTCTTGCGCTTGCGGACCTGCAGTGCTGCTCTGGTGGCCATCTCAAACACCTCCCTCACGCCATCCTTGGTCTTGGCGGAGCACTCCAGGTAGCCAAAGGCACTGATGCGGTTGGCCATGTCTCTGCCCTCCTCAGACTTCACCGGTTCCTGGAGGTTTAATGTACAGAGAGAGAGTTAAAAACAACCGTGTTGATGTAATATTACACATGTAAAATAGAAACAGACACACACCTGTTTCATCTTAGCCAGCTCCCTGCGTGTGTGTTCATCGTTCCTAAGGTCCTTCTTGTTACCCACGAGAATGATCGGGACGTTGGGGCAAAAGTGCTTCACTTCAGGCGTCCATTTCTCGGGAATGTTCTCTGCAAGAATGAGATCAAAAAAACAAAACAACTTGAGCCACTGCACAGTAAATTCCAGTCATTTCACCCTACAAGGACAGCTGGGAGAGGCCTTGTCATTTCCCTTGCGACTGCACAGACATAAATATCGAGAGGTTACTGACCCCTCCCTGATACATGGGCGAGTCTGCTAGCCAAAATCTGTCTAGAAGGAGATGCCATGCTGTGATAAGAGTAGGCATACCATCTGTGGCATTGCCCATATCAGCACACTGTGGGAGAAAGCCCCAGGGCTGATGACTGTCTAAACAGGACATTGTCTTCATCTGTTTGATTTGGTTATTGGCGACCAAGAACACTCAGATCCTACCCTACAATAAATGTAATATATTATGTGTATACTTTCAAAAAAAGTCCTCATAACCTCCAACTCCACACAGCAACAGAAACTAGGTTATAAGCGGAGTTTAACTGAGTTAAAACTCTGAAGAGTCTCTTTTAAGAAAGTACTGATCAGTCAATCCATATTAATTTAATGGTGACTACTCTGTAGGCATGTAAAATGATTGATTCAAATTGCCGTAGCTGGGAAACTTTTATGTATGCAATTACTTCATTTACTGGCTTGAGCAACTAAACCAGCACAAGCAAACTAACAGCCAACTGTAATAATCTAATCATACTCTTGAGGAATCTGAATAAGCATTACATTTTCATAAAATGGATCATTAATTGCATGAACACTGTGCACAAGCGGCAAACAAGGAACTGTGATGAAAAATACAAAAATTACCAGAAGGGAAAAACCTGCAGAGAGGATCAGTACTAATTACACCACACTGATACATGAGCCTTTCTGCTTATGGAAATGTAGACATTGAATGGCTAAAAATACTGTATGTGTACAAAAACAACTGATTACTGCTTTTCCCATGCAAATACTTCTCTACACTGAAAGCCTATTATTTGCCCTATCAGTGCCTATCAGTGTGGCATGCAAGTTCTGTGTTCTCTTCCTGTGTTTTTTTTTGTGGATTGATTCAATACAAGAGTCTTTGTCTAGTTTCTTCTCTTTGTCTGAATAACAGATTCAAACTGAAGACACAAAATCAGGTCAAAAAAGTATAGAATAGTCGTTTTTGTTGACAGTTTGATCAGCTTTACACACTTCTTTCTGTAGCAAGACTCATGAGCTCAAGGTCACTTAAGCTGTGCTGTGGTGTCAAGAGTTTTACTTTGTAACTTAAAAAAATGACGTACCTAAACTGTCAGGGCTATCTATGGAGAAGCACATGAGGATGACGTCTGTGTCGGGATAGGAGAGAGGCCTCAGCCTGTCATAGTCCTCCTGACCTGCTGTATCCCACAACGCCAACTCCACCTGAGAAAGACACAGAGAAAAAACGAAACATGTGACACATTACTAAAAAAAATGGTACAGGACATTCCCACACTAGTGATGGAAGGATTAAGACATGTAAAGTGAAGAGAGACAGAGAGAGTAAGGACATCAAGACTAGATGCCAAAAAACTGCAAAGAGGGGAAATTTATAACAATTCCTTTGATATTGGGATTAAAAAGCACCCTCCTCAGAGGTGAGGATGGTTTCTGCAGACTTAACTCGGGCTGTTAATCAAATTGTTTTCAGTCCCAGAGTGTCTGACCTAATTTAAATAAAAATTATTAATTTGAGCTGTAACCCCAAAACACATTATGAGAAAGACTAAAACACATTAACAAAAAAGTTTCATGGCATGCATGCATGCATCATGCAGCTTTTGACTGTTACAGTCTCCTGAATGGTTGTTGTCTCTTAGATTTAGCCTATGCAGCACCTTGTTGATTTAATTCTACAGTAACTTCCAAGCATTACAATCACAGCTGGAAAACTGTGCCCAATACAGCTGAGAGCAGGACAAAAACAGATTAACTACACAGTATGTAAGCAGTTCCTCTGGACTTTTCTGACGTCTCTCTACACTCATGTCCTGCCAAGTTTCACTTGTTGGCTGACAAACTACTTACCTTGGCAGGACTGGCTGGCCACACTGCCTTCTGACTTATGGTCTATCACAGGCAGGACATTTTCCATGGTATATGAGACAGTGGGCTGAGCTGTACCACATCTTGTGTCTGGGAAAGTCAGCAACACCACACCATGACAACCCTGAGTCCATTTCTACTGCATTTAAATTCTTTTACCACTAGGTGTCTCTCAGGAGTCTCATCTGTACTCCATTGTACCACTATACTTCTCTTTTTGGTCTTCTTTTCCTTGTTGTTGCAACCACAACTTGATATAAAATAATACAAAAGCAGAGCAATGACCAGCTGCAAGTCCAGCAGTGGCACTGACTTGTTAGGTAATATATCACAACATGACATAGTTGTTTTTTGAGTATGTAAATCATAGTTGAGGGGTTTGAAGTACAGCCAGCTTTTTATTTTACAGCACAGGAAAAAGGAACAGGAAATGAGACATTAGTCATGATGTATGTGTAATGGGGGGTTCCAGCACTGAGCAGGAAGGTGGCACTGATCCATTTCCTGTTGTTGGCTGGAGGTCTGCTGCTATATAACAATGAAAAGACCCAAGGATTTGCTCACAATAAGCACTTATCCCCATCAGCCTTGATGCCACGTGGTTTATAACCACTAGGGCCAACAGGGTCACACTGTACACACTACTGCAGCAGTCTGAGTGTGTCCGAGAAACCTGCCTGATCTGAGGACTGTTTCACATTTAGTGTAAGATGTACACACATTCTTACATAGGTAAAATCAAAACTAATGCAACAATAAAAAAAATTCTCAAATTTCTTCTCGAAATATTAGGTAATTTTACATTTCTAGGCCTCCAACTGCTACATTCAACCACTGAATAAGTCAAATGTCTTTTGAAAATTCTAGCAACTCACAGACATCTAAAAATGTGACAAGGGGTCCATGCAGAACTAAAATGAAGCTTAAAATGGACTGTTACTTACTTAAGTAAGAACATGTTTACTCAGTATGTTTGATTTTATGTCCTTAGTTTCTTTCCACCACTGCTAATTATTCATATTCGTCTAAACAAAATGAAAAAAGCAGTCAAACTTAAAATATAAAGTACCTGTTTTCCATCCACTTCAATGTCAGCAATGTAGTTCTCAAACACAGTAGGGACATAAACTTCTGGGAACTGGTCCTTGCTGAAGACGATGAGCAGACAGGTTTTCCCACACGCACCATCTCCAACTATCACCAACTTCTTCCTGATGGCTGCCATCTACGAACAGAACACACTGGTTAGTCTATGTTGTTAAAAAATGAGATACAAAATAAAGACAAGGAAATCAGTAAACTGTCAGAAACAAGTTCCTTCAGACAGAGGAGGGAGGGTACATAATGAAACCAGAAATAGTAAGAGAGAGAACAAGCAGGGAAAAAAGAGATGATCGAAGTTGTTTTAGAGCCGCGCCCTCTTCCCTTTCCTGGGCTGCGTCCTGTGTGTGAGGTGGAAAACAGAGCAGGACTGAGGGCTCAGCACTAGTCTGGAAAAGCAGTAGGAGGATAGGGATCAAGGGGAGAGCCACAGTGCTGTGAGTGCTGCAGCCTCTGTGTTCTACACACTGCTGCACATGCATGGCCTCTGACAGGATCGCATTAAAAACGATCCTTTATGTGTCACCTCTGCATCCTACGGCCATGTGATCTACAGCTCTTACTGGTTTTGTTGACACCTACTATATTGCACACAAATTCTCTCTGAGTATCCTTGGTTGTATCCTCTGAAAGGTGTGTGTATGAGTGAAACAATGTGGCCCAACACACACACACACATGCACACATACAAAGGATCAATAGCCATCTCCCACAAGCTGACAATAATAGAGAGAAGGCAGTAGGTGATGAGACAATGTAGTGGCTGCCTGCCAGCAGCATCAGCTTTCACCTACCTGACCAAAACAAAGATCTACACCTCTGCACACACTATCTCTCTCTCTCTCACACACACACACACACTGCACAGATCATGGATGAGAATACATCCAAATTCTTAATTTCATTGCAAAGTCCCCTCTTCTCTGCTAAGAGAACCAAAAGGCAAAACTGCTTATGATAGAGTCCAGGTTCCTTTTACTATGGTAATCTACACTTAACTAAACTTAACAAATGAATGGCAGGATGCTTGTGTGAGACCCAAACCTAATAAGCTTATAACAGACAGCAGGAGTTACAATAAAACTAGTTGATGCATACTTATATCACTCCAGTAAAGTTGCAGAAATTTGGTATCAATAATCCAGTTCCTATCTGTTTTTGAGACTGTGTTAAAATAAGGAGGTTCTGGCTGAAATTAATCAACGCTTTGAGATATTTTTATTTTTTGCTGTAGAAGTTCACCAGTTGTCCCTTACATATACAGACATACATTTTTACTACAAGTAAGACGTTCAATCACCCTTTCTTGCAAAATGTTAACAGACCTCGAATAGATCATTGTTTGAGACTAACTTTATGCTGTCTTGCAATGGAAAAAAGATTACTTACAACCCCAGAGGCAAAAAGACTTCTTTTAAAAAAAGTGCAAGGACCCAATGTACATTATGGATGGAAAGTTGTTTTTTTGCTGTGTCTCACGACTCTTCCTTCTCATCTTTATTTCCACCTGATACATTTAGCTTACTTGTTTAGGACATTATTTCTAGACAATATCTGATGGGTGAATGTGAGGTTGTGGTGTCACTCATGGACAGGCTGCTCCTGTTCTGCTGACTGAGACTTAAAGTTCCACACACAGTCACTTCATGGTACAAACAGTGGACCTCATAAACTTTATTATCTCCATAACTTTGTATGGCAAAGTCTGTGGGCGCAGACAGTGGCTACACAGCATTCAAGTGCACAATGTAAACTCAGAAATCAATACTAGATCTTCAACAAATGTTGCTTAAAATAGGAAAGTTTGATATATTTTTTAATATTTTTTTCCTCAGCTGAAGTACATAGGCTTACATCCGTCTTTACTTTCTTGTTTATTTTCTTGTTATTTTTGATAGTTACATGCCAAAATCATAACGTACCAGTCGTTTCATTTCCATGATGTGCTAAATTCCTGCTTTTACAAAAAAAAAATGAAACCAGAAATTCAAACAGAACATTGCTTTCACTAACAGTGACACAGTGTCACTGTTATGGGAGTCTGCATTAATGCTTGACAAGTACAAGGATTTAGTAAGATAACTTCACCTTGGCCTTTAGAAATTCACTGTACTGCAGATTGTTCTTTTCCAGGTGGTTAAACTAGTTAGTTGCGTTGCTTAGCCATGCATACACAAGTCTCATGCACTCTTTGCATACAATTTGCTATTGCCTAACATCACTTGCCCTAAATCTAAAATACTTCTGAACAACAGACAACCATCTGTTTCAAGGGACTAGCTCTTTACCCTCTGCTTTAGAGATCTGATTTTCATTTTCTATTTGCTCTTTGTTGTTACCCCTCTCATGGACAGCCACTTCAAGGTGCACAGGCATCACCATGACCCCAATAATGAAGCCAAAGCAGTTAAATCGCCCCCTGGTGGCCAGCTGTTAGTTAAAGAAATTCTTTTAATCCATTCTCACTGCCTGGATACTGTACTTTTTCCTGCTACAGAAGGTAATAATGTACTTTTTCCAGCAACAGCAGGTAGCTGTTTTAAATGAAATTTTTAAAACTCTCTGTACACTACTTACATGGCACTAAAGAGTAGATATACACAGTTAACTGGTGAAGACAGTGGAGTATTTATCAATTAAAGAGCCTGATTTTTTGTCAGGAGTCAGTAGAGACCAAAGACTGGGCTTAAAGAAAGATAAAACTAAACTTATATTAGCCTGTTGACTATCAACACAACTCAAAATGAATGATACAGCTACTCTGTATCTAACTGATGTGTACCTAAGAAACTGCTAGATAAAAGGTTCACTAGATCAAGATCATAATACATGTCAGGTGTGTCCATGTGCACTTACGCGTGTTCCCAGCTTATATCTCCTGCCAAGTTTCCAAAAAGATTAGCCAATAAGTTTGGGTTAGGGTTAGTGAAACAAGTTTTTCTCTAGAATTAATAAAAAAAAAGAGACCAAAGAAAGCAAACAATCCTTGCACTTTCATCATCAGTATGGATAAACAGATAAGGTGGCTGTAATATTTGTAGCAGTAATTTGTGTTATGGGAGGGAAAACAGAGTTTAGAGCCCTCTGCGCATAAACAGTTGGTTCCTATGAAATTTGAAATCTGTGGGTGAGCTGGTCAGGTTCTGTTGATGCAAAATTCTTATGGGCAGCATTGTGGCTTTTAAACACAGAGTGATCAACCCTGAAAAAAGCCCTAAAACTAACTGAAAAGGCCCAAGTGTGCCTGCATGCTCAAGGATGAGATCTCCACATCCTTCCTTTGATTCCCTCAGCTTGTATTGGCCTCTGTCATTTTCTCCTCTACCAACTGTAAACAGCTACCATTTTCACCACAAGAATAAAAAGACAGTTGTTCAGTTTGCTTTTCTCTCCCACGCATTAAATCAGGCCAGTGTGTTGTCAGTTTGTCTCTGTAGAGAGCCACCTGTTCTCCGTGATAGCAGGCTGCTGCTACTCCATACATCATACTGTCACTGCCAGAGGGAAGACACACACACGTGACTGGTAGCTACAGTGCCGACCCAGAAAGCTTTAGAAAACAGGGATAGTCATGCAAATCTTGTGTTATTACAAAATAATGCAGCCTATCGACAATAGCACTCACGGCATGCATGCTGTCTACTGGCAGCACATGGTGCTTAAAAGAGATAATAGCACCTTCCTCCGGCATAAATGTGAGCGACAGCACAAAGATGTGAACTGGACTCTAAGGATTAATTCTGTAAATAAGAACTGATTATAAGTTGTGTTCAGCTACCCTCGAAATGTGGTGTGAAATAATTCACTCAAATATTATGATTTTTTTTAAATGTATTTACAATACATTCTGTAGACAGTAAATAAAAACAAAATTTTGAGAACACTTCAAAAGGAGTATTTGGTAAATTAATATAGACAAGAAGATGAGGAGGTTATGTTTTGAAAAACTATTTAGATCTTAAATATGATATTAAAACAGCAACACAACAAAAAAGGACATGTATTTTTGGTGCAGAATTTAAACCTCAAGAAAAAAATAGCTCTGCATAAGAAACTTGCAAGTTTGGGTACTTTAAATAAAGTAGATGGTGATGTCAATGTTTAATACTAAATATGAAATTCAAAATAATTCAAAGAGTAGAGTAAACTCACAACCAAGTCTTAAATCATTACATCAAGAACTTACATCAAGTATTACCTTGTCACTCATGCTCAGTGACATTTACGTATGAGGAAAAAATGTTCTGGACAGCTAAGAGGTGAGTAGAATGTGTAAAGGTTTCTATGCATTGATTAACTCATGATCTAACTTGAGGTAACACTACCTGCAGGTGGCTCCCTTTTTAATAAAGAGGATACAGCGCAAGATTTTTCTTACACAAATCTTCAGGAAGTTCTCTGTTTAACAAAAAGGCAATTTGTACATTTCTGCAGGCACTTCATGTGTTTTAGTGGATTTTCCCCATGTCATTCCCATCCTTATTTACCGTCCTTCCTTGATTTCTTTCTGTGACTTCCTGCTAACACATAAACAGTGACGAGGATAGAGAGAAAAATTAGTTAGGTTACTGGAATTCACTCATTTTGTCATTTTCTCTTTTTCCCTCCTTGAGTTCCCCCCCCAGGTCACCTAAACTAAGCCTTTTTTTTCTAACACAGGGACTTCAAAGCAACCAAGCCTCTCTCCTCTTCTTTTACCCCTAGTCACATAACTACAGATTTCCATGTTCATTTTAGGTAATGAGAGTTTACTCCATAAATCTTCATACACACTCTGACTATCCTTAGGCAGACACCCACATAACGCAGCGACGGTTGTACATTTTAATTTGTATATTAAGAATTTCAAAACAATACTAACTGGGACACTTTCCATCCATGACTTCCCAGTGAGTTTAACTGCAGCTTACAACTGTGCTTAAATGTTTTTGTATGTATTATATTACAAGAGATACATTAACTTGATTGATAGCAAATGAAATGCTCCCAATAATAACATCTCAAACTGGTCCTAGCTATTCATTGTTCTGCCATGTGCTTTTGTATTATGATACTCTACTTTGTGTTTTATTCAACAATCAATAATTAAGTGTGCTCTGGATTTTATGTTGTGGTAACTAGGCCACTGTTAGTGTTAGGGGAAAATACTTTTGGGGGAAGGGGGGGTGATCAGTAAAAATTTTAAAAAGGAAAAGGTATCTGCGGGGTGTAGAAATTATTCACAGACGCAGCGACGAATTGGACAGACAAGAGCTGTAATCCCAGTCGGTCACATGACAATTACAGCAGCATAAATCTCAGTGCTACAAAGAACAATGGAAGTGCAAAAATGCACTAATGCCACAGTGGTGTGCCATGGTACACATGCAGAAAAACAGTACCTGTACACTCTCAAACACACACACACACACACACACACACACACACACATATACACGTCTCAAAAAGACAGGTGGTATAGCTGTGTAGGAGACTGCATGTTCTCACATGTTGTAGAAAAATCCAGTCTTGCATAATATTTGCCCCTGTGTGGTGTAGCAAAGGACAAAGTTCTCATTTCTAGTACAGATGCTTATTTCTCCCCTCATTTCTCCCTGGCAGGTTTAGACTCACTCCTGCAGTAGTAACTCATTAGCCAGTCTTGTTCATTAGAAGTGGTTGTGGAAAGAAAATCACTCTGTGAGCTCCAAGAAGGGAGTGATAGGAACTTTCTCTTCTTGAAGTATCTACCAGATTTTTAATCACATGGATTAGCAGGCTCACTGTGTTTACATCAACCCTGCACTTAGTGACCCATTTGATTAAGAGTAAGTAGAGGCCATAAAAACCCCATCATTAGAAGTCACGTACCAGTCCAACTAAAGCAGAGTCAAGGTAAATTGCTGGGTTTTTCTGTGCAAGTCTCACTCAATTCATTATGAAATCATTAAGCATGTTGACTATTAAAAAGGCCTGATGCATTTCCAATTTTTATCTTCATTTATTCTGGACAAGGCAGCTGTTGAAAAATTCCACACTTTAACACATTCCACTTGTGTTAAAACAGTGGAACTGCGCAGATGTAACTATTAGTGGAGAGCAGACATTTCAGTTAATGATACGTGCCACAAGCAATGTAATCAGAGGTGCTTTGGGTAATAAAGCATTGCCTCTATTTCAGTAGCGTTTTGCAGGTGAACCACACCTTTAAACTGCTACTGACCTTTGACAGCTGCTTTTGAAGTCCAGTATTTTGTTCATGCGTGGGAAGCTGTCCGACCTTCCTTCTACCAACAAAAAGGAGACACTGCTCCCTTCAAAGAGAGCCCTTTAAAACAAATTACTTTAGGTCACCATACAAAAATGAAAGAAAATCACTCTTTGAGCTTAAGGTTATACCTAGTCATAACTAAATAACCCTTATCAACTGGCTTTAGCCATGTTCAGACAGACTTTAGCCCTGCGAGGGAAAACATACAGCCCCTGCCTTCATTTAAATCAGGCCAGTCTGGCAAAACAGCAAGGGGTAAACCTGCCCCAACACACTGCGTTCAACCTGGCTCAACTTTTGCTGCAACTCAATGTGACGTCATACGGCACTGCTGTGTGACCTATTAAATACATGCAAGGGCACATTCCTAAGAGCAACATATTTCTACTGTTTACCTGGTGGTCATTGTGACAAAAGAGAAAATAGTTGCTGTCCTGACAACTTGCCAGGGTTGTAAAGTCCTGTCTTTTAGTATTATTAACTGCTGCGCAGAGTTTGGTGTCTGAAATCGCTTCCAACTCACAGATATGTGAACTGGGCTTCCTTTCACCAGCAACTTGAAACAACTGGTCCTTGAAAAGGAGGGCTTTTTTCAGTCTGAAAGTCGGTACATTTTCTTGTGTGGTCAAGTCGTGCCTGGACTTGAACTCCAATCAAACTCTACAGAGGCCCCGAGTAATAAACTGTCAACACTGGTGTAACTGGTGCCTACTGCATCCAGTTTGTCAGAGCATTTAAGATACCTTTTAGCTAAAGGCAGTTCATAAAATGTTTGATTTGTGCTAAAAATGTTGTCAATGGCTTCTGAGTAAGGATATAAAAAGGTAAATACAGAATGACAAGAGGATAATTATAAAATGATAATAAAAAAATTTAGTGTTTGGCAGACCAGAATACACATGTATAAATATGTCCTTCCAGCATGCCCCCCCAATGTTAAATGTAAACTAAGTGTACACTTAAGAACTGAGAGAGTTAGCAGTTATTGACACACTGATTGGTTAAAGCAGCCAAATGCGTTCCACATGATGATTAATAATGGTTTCTGAATGCTCACACACAACTTCTTTGGACGGTGTAAAAATGTGGGAGAGGACGTAAGCTATGAGGAATGTCTCACCCACTTTCAACACCTCTCACTCTTTTCTTATAAACACACAACATTTATCCCTCTACCAGTGTCTCTTTCTCTCCCGGTTGAAATGTTGAGGACCTAATTATACATGAAGCTCACTTTTCCATTAAAATGAATTTCTGCAAACGTATTTATGCTTGAGTTTATATACGTGTTTCACTAACTGTCCTTACATGTCCAAAAGCCATTGCTGTTCTGTTGAACTGTTGTGGTACATTACAAAGATGCACAATTCTTTTGTGGGACACATATCTTTAATATAAAAATGTGAAGGTTATATTAATGCAGAGGTGAGTCAAAATTTAATAGCAGCAAAAGAAAAACTGCAGCCAACAGTAGCTGCACTTTAGGTTTAGTGACTTGGGCTTGCTGCAGGAGGAGAGGCTGTCTTAATCCTGTCAACACTCTGCTTCAACAGATTTTCATAAAAACCATTCAAAACACAAGTGCTAAAACAATTCAGTCAACAGAATATTACCTCGCAACTTCATTTTTATAGTCATGGTAATATTTAAAACAGATGCCAAAAATTTAAAACCACAGAAACTAAATTCAGCTGTTCTTTGTATTATATGGAGATAAATTCCGGTTTTGGTCTTTTGGTCAAAAAAACAAACAAACAAAAAAAAAAAACAAGCAATCTGAGAATGTCCAATTTTGACATATTAGTCTGACATTTAATAAGCCTAATAATGAATTCTTTCCAAAAGAAAAGGAAAAAAAAGATTAATATGTGTAGAAATAAATCAAGAATTTGCTGCAGATGTGGCTTTTTGTGCTCCTATAAAGCCTTGATTATACTTCAGGATAGACTCAAGCAGGGTGCAGAGTGGAGGCAAGAAAAAAACACTTTTCACACGCACTAAAACCAAAGGGTCTGCTGACACAAACACGGACATCATGGCCACTTCCTGTCATTAAGAAGTGGAACTTCTCTGTTTGTTGTTTGCCATGACAACAAAGCATGAAAATAAAAACTAAGACTACTTTATTCATTTAAATGTAACCATATTTAAGGCTTACATGTATGAGAGCACTTGTATTAAGGGGGGGGGGGGCGCAAAAAACTTGATGAGGCTGTTTTTCTTTGACTGCTTACAAAACACAGCAACCTTTTACCTGAGGTTGGATTAGAGAAATTCCTAAAGCGGAATTGAAGTCAAGTTCAAATTTTCAAGGTTGATTCACACTTGAGACCAGAAGTCGCTGCTCAGGATCCAGGCCAGGGAAGCAGCTAAAGTCAGAGAACCTAACTGGAGCCCAAAATAGGACAGAGCCATTGAGACTCCCCCATCCCAATTTATCACAGTGCACACAGCTCAGCTCAGAGCAGAGAAGGAAAGGGAGAAATATCCCACAGAATTATCCTTTCATCCGCCTCTGCCTTGAGCCTCTGCTTCGGTACAAACAAACTAAAAAGTCTGGAGGATGGAGGAAGGAAAGGCACGGTGGTCAAACTAAAACATGGGCATGTTGCGGTAATAGCAACAGAAAAGGAGAAACTTATACCAAAGTGTACTAAGCAAGTCTTTGATTAATATTCTATGAGTTTGAAATAAATAAATGGATGAATTAGTCATGGAGTGGAGCTAATCAGGATCTAGTCAGGAGACTTTCGATGGAATTCTTTTCCAAGTATTTTCTGCAAAGACTGCTGTTCCATTTACAGACACACTCAGTCTCTGTCGGACAGGTTTTCTTACTCACTACCATCCTGTAGCTCCCTCTATTCTATCCATCCTCCCTCAGATTCTTTTTCTTCTGTGCTCATCCCTCCACTTTTTATTTCTGTCTCCCTCGCTCTCTTCCTGTGTTGCAGTGTGATGTCACCATCAGGGACCTAATGTGCCGTATCCTTAGGGTGCTGCATTCCTTCTTTTTGACTCACACAGCACAAATGAAACCAAAACTGACACCCCATGGAATCGCCTCCTCTCTATACCTCAACAATCCGGCCCATCTGCGCCTCATGCCAAGCATTTGGTTCTGGAATGACATGCAATATCACTCTATCAAAGTCAAATCCAGAATTGAATTTGAATGCTGTCAGATCATTTTAGGTTTACCTTTCAACTTCCACCAATGACTGATGGTTAAAAATGACTACAACTTGAAGATGTCTGATCACCTTTTGTTGGTTTAGAAAGCAAGAGCACTACGTCTTTTTAGTGCAGCCTACAACCAGTAAACCAGGTGAGATGTAGCTCACTGTATTCCAAAGTCCTGATTCAGAACTGTTGAGTGGATTAGATGACAATATTGGTATAATATGAATGAAAGTTTAACTGTGGAGGAGATAAAAGGGTTTTTTAAGAGCTAAGAGCGTGGTGTCCTTGCTTGACATATCTAATGTATTTTGGCAACCAAGAACTGGATCCAAAATAGAAACCTGCTATCATGACCAATTCCTTTGGGCTGTGCTGCTAATGTATCTCATAAGAAAATGTAGCTTTCTAAATTGTCCTTTTAGGGACTTCCTGAAACTGTAAGCACCAAAATCCAAACAGGAAACTCTCCCAAAGATTGTTTTCCCTGGAGCATTTTCTCATCTGCTTGCTGTCTGTGCGTGATAAAACCAGCAGCCTACAGACACGATTTTCCATGCGAACATGTTTCTCGGTCAGTGTCAGATGACTGAGAAACAGAAACAATGATTGGCCTAAACTTAGTTTCTCTGTGGTCTCTGTGTGAAGAGAAACTTTGCTCAAATTTGCTTAATGTGACAGTGACCTCCTTGGAAATGACTGTTGATAGAAAGTTGTAAAGACAGGATACGGTGAAGCAGTGTGTTGAACACCTTTGCTGATAAGAACCTATAGCTTAACAATTGAATGAGTGTGAGCTGGTAGAATGGAAAAAAGACTACAAGCCCCTTTTGTCCATGCGCTACTTCCCAAATCTTTGCCTGAGAGAACTACTATAAGCGTACTTCGCCAAATGTGAAGCTCGACCTGGCACATACAATAGACAACAAAAAGTCAAACATTCATTGTAGGTCAGTGGTAAGAGCATCCTGAGGGGAACAAAATGGGGGGCTGCACCAGGGTGAAATCCCCTATGGCAATTGTGGCCTTCAGTATATGGAGTTTGATCATTTATAATCTTCAATAAAGGCTTTCATACTGAACCAAACTGAGCTATTCAGCTGTCTTCTGATATGACCTTGATATGACAAGAAGATAAGGTTAAGAGCTCACATGTTTGAGATGGGAGATGCATTATCATAACGTATATTCTGTCAATAACAAATACCATGTTATTCTCACTTAAAATATGGGGAATTTAAGGTATTTTATGGAATTTCTTGGTCATTAATAGGTGGAATTGTTGATACTGATTACTACCCAGTACTTATTTTTTTCCTACTATTGATAAATAAGACTGTGATGAACAGAACAACAGCTGCTATCAACCAATTTTGACCCACCATTTTTTTCAAGACTTCCTCAATCTGAATAGTGAAGGTCCTGATTCAAAACAATAAGACTGGTCAGTTTAAATTATTGATATGAAACAGATCATTCTTTTGTGTGCTCATTTGGTGACCAACTTTAAAGCAGTGCAGGAAACAACATTGTTGTAATAATGTCATTTTATTTGATAAATAAAACAAACTCATGTTTAGATCTGAATCAACTAATCAGTCCACTGAAAATGAAATCTTTAAGTCTTTTTTCATTGGTCAATCTCTGGTTGTTTTCCTACAGTGTGATGGTTTGCTGCTCTGTCTTAAATTGTAAACGAAATATTTTTTGTTTTTTTGGACTGTCGATCAAACGAATACAACATTAAAAAATATCACGCTGGGCACACCATAGTGGGAATTTAATAGAACCAAAAATTTTGGGGGAAAATGCTAGTCAGATAAACAATGAAACAATGAAAAACCCACTAATCATTTCTTTCTGCCCCTCTATGATTGATCTGAACTAGCTGGTCAACATTTCATGACGATGATGCTTTTTCTGCCGTGCTATGTTTATCCACTACATGCTCTGAAAACTTTGCAAACATTCAATTAATCTATGTTAGTCTTTGAAATTTAATATCATCATTTCTCTTAATTTTTTTTGGCAAGGACGTGTTAATGCTGATTTAATTCCTGCAAGCCAATATAATGACCCATCATTTACTGTATTTGTAAGTTCCAAGTAGTTGGTACTGAGTTTTGAACCCAGTACAGCAAACTTCACACAAAATAGCTCCGGATTACATCACTTGATACTGCCATACTGACAGTCAAAACCACATTTCGATGACAGCAGCAGACATCACTTCTGCTTTTACATTAATGCTGTCAAGACTGGGGGTTTCCCCAACACTTCCTTCCCCTTTATCGGCACTGATTTCTGCTTTCTTTGTGTGTTTTTGTGCCACTTCCACTACCTGCCTGCAACAGCTTGGTCAGCAGTCAGCTTCAATGACATCATATTTTGTGTTTTTGGTGCCTCAAAAACCCAAAACATTTTACACGCAAGTATGAACATATACAGGCTAGAAAAGGTGTAGGTTATAATTAAAAGCACTTCTACTGTATTTGTGTCTGCTCTTTAACATCCTGTGTTTGTGTGACAGCGAATAGGCACACATGGGAGTAGTCCAGTTGATGCATTACAGAGTTTTGCTGTGTTTGCTTTGCAGGCCAGATACCGGTAGTTTTGTTATGGGGAACAAGCCTGAGTGAGATACAAGGGTCTGCGCTTCAGTGACCGAGCAGCATAACAAGGGTGTGGTGACTCAGAGAGAGGAATTTCCTTGGGACAGACTCACATTTAAACAGTCATTCAGAGAAGGGTTTTCGACCATATAACCAAAGGAAAAAAAGGTTACTCACTCGCTAGCTTAAATGTGTTTTGGTATTTTTTATGTTTTCTAATTTGTCCCGTCCAGAGGAAAAACATCCGATACTAACAGTTCCTGTTTACTGGACAAACAGGTTTTCAACTAGAAAGAGGCGATGAAGTTTGAACAGCGAGTAAAGATCGCCTCTGCATGCCTTCGCAACTCAAGTGCCTATGATTAAATTACATAATGAAGTGTATTACGGGTAGGAACAGGGCTGGGTTTATGTGGCAGGAATGCTGATATGAACCATATCTCGGACGGGACACGACCGGAGGGAACAAACAGGAGTGTCCCCAGTTAATGACACCTTTCTTCCACGTTATTATCGACCAAACGTCGAAACTCTTTATCCATTCCGCTGAAAAAACTTCTTAACAAGTAACAGGTTTCAATTCGCCGAACTGCGGTTGGGTAACTGGGCTCATTAACGTGTCCTGAGAGCGGTTGCCGTTAAAACTACGTTTCCTTCGAAGCTCAAACTCGGTTTAACAACTCAAGGTGGTCTGAAATTAAAAGTAAAGTATCCAAAACGATAATTTGTTCTCTTACCGTTTCGAATAGTGTGCTTTCAAATACCAGAGACCTCTGTGTTTCCCCTCTTGTGGTGGTTCTTCGTTGAAGCAGCTGTAATCAGAATAGCCGGCCAAGCAAACGGCCAGGCTGCTACTCACAAGACCCTCCCTTAATGTTGCATTCAATGATGCCTCGGAAAATTAATTAACTCTTTAACCAAAGCTTTTTCCTCGATGACCATCAGTGATGCAAGGATAATGATTCATAAGCCCACATTTTTCCCCTTAAATTTCTTGTTTGGTAGGTTTAATGTCAGAAAAAAGTAAATAAAATAAAATAAAATAAACTAGGCTTCTTAAAGGAATTATTTTGCATTGGCATTTTTGCAAGGAAAATTGCTTTCATTTTAAGAAAATACATGCGAAGTTATTTTATGCAGTGTCTTAATTTTAACATTTCTGCTCTAACTTGCATAATTTCTGTCAGCTTTTTTCCTCATATGTCATACTTAAAATCATAGCGGATCTCTCCTGACAAACCAAAGCTATGTTTTGTTCTATCATGTCTTGGATTTCCTTAAAACTGTAATAATAAGCAGTTTCATTTTGCAAAAGGCCTCACATG
Organism: Acanthurus tennentii; assembly: GCA_029783805.1. NCBI lineage: Eukaryota > Metazoa > Chordata > Actinopteri > Acanthuriformes > Acanthuridae > Acanthurus > Acanthurus tennentii. The sequence goes on along the minus strand of JAPZDZ010000002.1, from coordinate 13,935,685 downwards.
TGTCAAACAATTCTACTTTTTAACCCTCTAAATGTCTATTTTACAATACTTTTAGTATCAGTGTGACGGTGGGGCAAATCTGCAGTTAGTATACAAGAAATTACGATA
>JAPZDZ010000002.1:13913136-13927350 GCA_029783805.1 Acanthurus tennentii | reverse complement strand
AACTGCAATGAGTATTCTTTGGAGATGGTCACTTGTTTGGCAGCAGAAACTTGTAAAAGCTGTGAATTAAACACACATACGCTCACCTTTTTTAGGTGACATGGTGAACTTGCAGTTGCTTATTTTTATATTCTGCAGTAAGAAACAACATCATAATTCCTTTGGAGCCTTGCTTTATGGTTGGATGGTGACATAAGTATAAAATTCACTCTATTTCAGCTCTGTTTTAGGTATTTACTAACTCCCATGGAGAATATATGACTCTTTATCTATGAAATGCTCTGCTATGTTCACCAGTAAGACTTTAACTGTGTTTGTCTGCTGTTTGATGCTGAACAGGTAGTTGAGTGTACAGTAGGATGGTAGAGCTGTATTGCTGAAACAGCTGCCTGCTGCAGCTGAAAATGACCTTTGAATGCAGTGAAAGTGAGCCATAACAGTAATGTTGAGCTGAAATTGTTCAAATATTACACTGTTATTATGAAAAACATCAATTAGAGCCACTTTAGAGATTTACCTCTCCAGTAGCAACCAATCGGCTCAGGGCTAAGTGCCACAATAGAAGTCTTAAAGTATTGAGAGATTAACCATTGCATCTATAGTAGTCTTTCAACGTGTTTGTGGACAAAAATCAGCAGTCTCTTCATTTAAAATAAAAAAAAAAAAAAAAATTTTTAATGAGGTTTTGCATATGATAGCTGCCCCTTGGTACATTGTCAGCCCTCATTAACAGCTCTGGTATTTATGTGTGCATGCAGGATCATGTGTCGAACTGCTCATGGATAATCTCATCAAGTCCAGCAGCATTTGTCTCCATTTCAGCTGCTCTGTTGAGCTGATTTACCGTTTACTTCAGTGACTGAAGAAAATGTGTGACAAATGAATGTGATTAGACTATTTTAAGCGTCCTATTAATATTTCCACATGGCTGTATTTTTGTGTGTGTGTATTTACATGTGTGTGGGCCATCCTCTGCTGCTTTATTTACACACAACATGCCTTCCCAAGGCTGTCATGTGGTCTGTAAAGCTTCTCCCCGTGAGAATTGATTATCTATTCTGTGACAGAAATGCTCCAATGTCTTTGATTGGCACATGATAAATCCATCTCTGTGTCACTGGGAGGCCACCAACTGGAGTGTGTGTGCTTGTGTGCTTGTGTGCTTGTGTGTGTATGTGTGTGGGTGAGGGCTGTAGTATGTGTGCAAATGCCACAGATCCCAAAGGAATTAGGTTGATTTTTGAGGGCTTCCAAACAGCCCTGGGATCTTGCATGCATGTGTGTCTCTATTTGTTATCTTGCGGTCCACATGCTGAGTTTAACTGTGCTGCCAGAGAAGGGTGAAGAAGACAAATCCCATGGCTAGGTTATCCATGATTCACCGGTGTTAGTGGAGAGAGAGGAAGAGAGGGAGAGTGCAATGGAGAGGCAGAGAGAAGGAGGATGCTTTAGTATATTAAGGCGATAATATAGAGGGATCAAGGAATGAAAAATGAAAACTCAAAGGTTGGCATATACTGAAAAAAAAGAAGAAATGTGTACAAGAGGAGAGTGCCTAAGGCTCCAGAAGGAGGATGGAAAGGAGAGGAGAGATCTGTAATCTGAACTCTTTGTCAGAGTAACAGATTAGCTCACTGGGTGAAATGATATATGACTGGCACCGGGCCTCCTCACATGCACACACGCACAATCACACTCCCACTATGGATCAATTACCCTGTCATCCATGTGTGCAACCATACATCATCACCTCGATTACATCTCACACACAGACACGCACACACACAAACTCTGGCCCTCGCATGCTGACACCTATATAAAGTATACAACACACACCGAACTTCGGATGTATTTGTAACATTGAGTAGGCTGTTTGCGTGTCTAGTGTTTTATGACCAAGTTTCTCCAGTGCCTGACTTCTGTGGCCTTAATGCCTGTTTTTCTTGCCGCCAGAGGAAAAAACTGCGCTGTGCGGCACGTAGACACATGCTGTGTATGCACTGGCACACACAGCTACACCCCAGAGCCACTGGGGCTGCTTCCTCAAATGAACTGCACTGGTCAGAGTGACTGAGTCTGGACAAAGTCATTTGTTGTGAGTAAACTTCTTTGGGCAGCTCAGGTCACTTCAGGCAGTGGAAGAGACTGACATACACACAGAAACACACACACAGACACACACACACACACACACACACACATACAGGTCAGTTGGACATGGTGTCGATCTCCCCTCCGCTCCTGTTGTTGTGGTCTACTGGGAAATGCCCACAGCTCAGCTAAAGTGAGTTCAATTTAATTTGAAGAACACCACACATCTGAGAAAGACACAGACAAAGAAACAAAGAGGGGGGTGTGTGGAGGTGGTTAATATTGTTTTGTCCTTCCTGAAGTGACACAAACATTTCAGACTTTGGTCATGTGGTGCCTCCAGCCCCCTGAGAGACACTGCTGACGCATGCAGAGCTGTGTGTGCCTGCGTGTGTGTGTGGTGCTGATAAATCAGTCTTTGCTTCTTTCTGTTTATCTGCCAGTCTTTAATCGCTAGGAACGACTGATATCATACATCCAACAGGTCTGACCAAGGCCTTTACGGCCGTCTTTACAATACCATTCGCTATCATTTACCTTTATTACACGCGCCTCTCCATTCAGCTGTTCCCTACTGAGGCCACTAGGGAGCGCTGCTCCACTTCACAGCTGACAGTCAGGCAGCGCTCTCCATCTGCCAGGCGGACAGACAGGAGCGCACCAACAGTCTGCCTGACTTCCCGACCGCAGCGCACCTCTGTCCCGCCACACAGGGCTACTTTCCCGTCGCTCCCATTTAAAGAGGATAAAGAGGAGATTCTTAGTGCAAAACAAACACCTGACTGGGAAAGGTTTAAGTTGGATGTTTCCTCCATGTTGGTATGTCTAAATAAGTAAGTTTCCTGTCTCAGCCGGTGAGCCAAGAAGGAGGAGAGGAGCGGAACTTTCAGGGGACCCTTTCTAGCACCGGACTAACCGCGGGGAAGCGCGCCGGCTCTAACCCAGGAGGTCACATCCGCAGTTCGCTCCGTTTCCCTGTGGGTGGATGCTATGGTATAACTTTTCCGCTCCACTCGAACCTGAGCGGCCGGCGTGAGAGAGGAGCCGTTTTATGGTGCTGGAGAGGGGGATGCGAGCCTCTCCTTCGTCTCGGATAGCGGAGCGGCTATGAGGAGAGAGGTTCTCCTGCTGGGCTAACAGAACAAGAGCACTCTGCGCCAACAGGTATGGATCAATGGACAGCCTTTACACCTGCACACAGAAGCCTTGTTCATCCCCTAGGTTTAATGCGCTTTTTGTGAACAGTATGCAAAGTCTGCGTGACGAAAAGTAAATTAGTGGCACACCTCACCTGCAACACAGGACAGTGGCTGAACAGCAGTTCACCGCTTATCTTGTCTATAAAAACCATTTACGCACAGAATGGTTCATCATCGGTAGTATTTTAGAGACTAGACAAAGATTTAAATTTCTCTAAAGGCAGGAGAATTGCACAAAAAGATTTCTCATGATAATATACCATCAGCCTGCTCTGGTCTGGTATCAGTTTTACTATCACGGGTGTGATTTTATAACAAAGACAAATGATTGCGGTTGTTTCAGGTGTTGCACAGCCTATATAAGCTTGCCTCTCTCCTTCTCTCTCTCTCTCTCTCTCTCTCTCCCTCTCCCTCAGACACGCACACCCACGCACGCACACCGGGGCACGGAGGTCTTTAGCTGTGCGTTTACGGGCATATGGCGCCGGGTTCAGTGCGCTATTTTAGGCAGGGTTTAGCGGTGGCACTTCTTGATGACAGACTCTATGAGCTGTGACATATCCAGAGGTGCTAAATGATAAGTGTGTTGTTGCCTTATTTCACGAGGGAAGAACAATTCGCACTGTTACTCGTCTTACATTTTTAAAATAGTTGGCCACAGCAGTGTTTTGCATTGTCTTTACATGACAGGACGCATAACGTGGACTGCGTTTACATTTGTGAACAAGTGAGTGAAACAGTAGGGAGAGTCATCACCCTGACTCCAGTGGTGGGCGTCTTCTGCGCAGCACCATGGATCATCTGATGTACTGTAGATGGTGATGCATAAGATGACCTTTATTGGTGACAGTAGTGCATCAGTTTGGTACCAGAATAGATGTTATGAGACGCTGAATGTGTAACAGTTGCTGTTTTTAGCTCTTGATATGTTAACAAACACTGTTGAAGGTAACAAGCTAACATTTGTGTCTCCTGATGTTATTTCATGTCTTTTTTTGGCCTCTCAGTAACCTTGAGTTGCTTATAAATCCTTGTGTGTGCGCACAAGCTGGTTTGATTTAAACAAATATGGTCATCCCAACTGTGAATATATTTTAGACATGCTCCTGCTCCATCTGTCTCCGTCTCTTACTCTCCCTCTGTTTCCATGAGCTTCTGCGAAAAACATAAGAGACGAGGCAGAGAAGAGGAAAGAGGGGGATACAAAAAATAACGAGGCAGAGAATTGATGGTGGGGAATGACTGACAGGAGAGAAACAAGCAGGAAGATTGCTGGTTGAGAAGGGAGGAAGAGTCGATGTTGGGGATTATGGGAAGACACAGGAATGCATTAAAGGAAAAAAATGTGACTGATTAGTTGCTCTTGACTTGGTTTATGTTAACATGACCACACGATGATGGATACGGTCATTAAATATTAAAATGTCACCAGTTTATTCAATAGACACTTTTGTTTTCCTGCTCACATTTCTAATCACAGGGACAAAGATGCGACACGTAGAGAGGATGTGGAGGGGAGAAGCTTTAACACTTTGAATGCATTCATGTAAATAAATAATTACAATTTGAGTTTTGTGCCATGTCATGTACTGTAGTAAACATTTACAAACTGCAGCGTCCCTCCTGTGACAGGCTGCACACCCGCCCCAAAAAATAAATGCCAACAGCAGACTTCTCCTCATGTTACTTGAATATGAAATGCCATGTTGAATCTCCTCCAAAATGAGCCGAACAGTTTGATTAGAATAACATGGGAGATGTGAAAGCAGGCAGAAATGTTCGTTTGTGCTCTTGAACTTCTATATTTGTATCACAATCGTTTTGCACTTTTGGATTTTTTCAAGTTTGAGAATTAATTTTAGGTTTAAGGTTTTTGATCAAAAAGGGTCTTAACTCGTATGAGCTTGATATTACTGTGAAGATGCAAATCTCTTGTCACATTCAAGACTTAGTTATTAACTAAAAACAATTGTGTATGCATATGTGAATATAATTGGGTAGATTTGCTTTTTTAATTTTTTTATTTTTGGCATTTTCCGCTTTATTACAATTATGATTATTACAATTAGAAGAAAAAAGACAGGAAATAGGAGAGAGAAAGATGCAGGGAAGAACATGGTTGGTATCTTAATCCCCATGCTGCAGGGATGCCCCAGTGTATGTTTGCTCTCAGAAAATTAATGACTGTGTATGAAGAGCAATGTGGGGGATAATACACTGCTCTGCAAACCAGTGCTCAAATGACCCTTTCAAATTGTTTTCCGATTTTAATGTTACTCCTACATTGCAAAATTGGTGGTTTTTCTCTTTTTCTTTCTTTCTTTCTCTCTCTCTCTCTCTCTCTCTCTCTCTCACATGCGCGCGCACACACACAGACACACACACATATACACACACACATTCACTGACAGACAGACAGACAGACAGACACACACACACACACACACACACAAAGTCATACTTAAAAACACAGTAAGCTTTAATGTCTTCATATCTCACAACTTCTTTATGTCTCCCTGTGCACCTTTAACACACACTATGCCTTCCTTCATTTCTCTACTCACTTCCTTTATCCTTCTCTTCCGCCAATAAGCCCTCTGAGCCATGGGAATAATGTCAAAGCTTCTGTCCAGGGAGACAGAAAGCAAGAGAGAAAGAGAGAGAGCAAGACTGAGAGAGAGAGAGAATGAGAAAGACAAAGAGCAAGCATAAAAAACAAAGAGAACAGCGTGTGTTCTATAAAAGGTTATTTTTTTCCCTAATTTTTCACCTTCTGTAGCTGTCTGTTATGAGAGAATAGGAGCGAAAGAAAAAAGAAAGAACAAAAATGAGAAACAGGGACAAGAGACACAGTGACATAGAGAGAGGGAAAGAGAGAGGAGAAAAAAAGAAAGAAAAGCTACAGGGGATAAATAAAAATAAATAAAAAGCATGTGTCCTATAAAAGGTGCTCTGTATTTCATTGGCCATCTCCAGTAGCCGTGTGTGGTGTGCTGAGGCCCAGGGGGGACGAGTAGCCACTCTAAATGTGTGTAACCCACATAAAGAAATTGTTTCTGGGAGATCGAGCCCCGTAAATTCATTCCTAGCCGCCAGCCCTGTTCTTATCCCACCTCCCAAAGGTAAGCTATAACATCCAAACACATATATTTTTTAGATTCTGTCTCCTCACACACACACACACACACACACACACACACACACACAGACTTTCCCACTAAACATAATGGACCCCTTCCCTCCTGCACACACACCTTTTTGCAGAATCTCACTTTCTCATATGCTGTTTCTGCTCAGGATTCACACAGACAAAAACACACACACACACACACACACACACACACACACACACACACTTTTTTGACACACACACACACTTTTTTTTCAGAATTCACACAAACATACACACGTTGCTTTGCTTCTCAAATGGCTTGTGTGGGACAGTAACGATGACAGCTACAACAGCATCAGTACCTGCTGTGGAACAGAGGAGCGTCAGAGAGAAACAGCAGCAGACGCTGAGCTCACAGCTCCAGGATTACCTTAGCCTGAACAAACTCCATTACTGCCTCTATTACCCAGGTATACACAGCCTGGGAAAAAGCACTTTGCAGAACCTCTGTTTACCCAGGACCTTTGTGCCCCACAAACTGTGTCTCTTGACTACAGAGCAAGAAAGAGGTGAAGACCAGAGGGAGAGGAGAAAAGTTGCATGTGGTGAGAACATGGAGCTCATCTTTCAGTGACTGTCTTCGTCACAGTCAGGGGAGGGGGGCTGACTCACACAGATTCAGTAGTCAAATGAGAGAAAATTCATTATTAATAACTTTCTTCAGTCATCAGAGCATCAAAGACAATAATTTTGAGAACAGATTGATTCTTTTAATAACAAGATTTGAGAGAATTTGAGTGCCAACACATTTGTATGCAATGTGCAAAAATATCAGAAAAAATGATGAATTTTAACACATTTTCTGTTGACTATTAATCGATCATCTGTAGCTGCAGCCCCAAATTTATCCAAGTCAACAAGTAGGAATAAAACTTCTGCCAGTTACTGCTATGTTGAATTTATTTGAATTTGTACAGGCTTTTTGACTGTTGGTAGGACAAAATAAACAAGACATCCTGCTAAACTCATTTTAACAGTTTTGTACACTGAGTAATCATTAAGGCAATGTACAGTATCGAGAAAAAAAAAATCTTCAACAGCTTCTCATACAAGTACTGCTTTTTCTGTTTAATATCACAAACTGAACAAATAAAGCAATTTTAAAACACTTCGTTAAGTGAATGATTAGCCAATTCATCTAAAAATAATCAGGAGATTAATCAAGTAACCAGTGGATGCTGCTCTAAATGAACTGAGTGAAAATAAGTAGCTGCCATATTTTATTAATTGAATGTGTTTGGGCTTTTTTTTCAGTGTTAGTCAGGAAAACACAAGATTTCAAGACATCTTGTTGAACTATTATTTTACAATTGATATTTGTCATCGTTTTTGACATTTTCTTAAACAGTTTGCCAAATATTTATATTATATTTATCATATCAGTAATAGATAATGATAATTGTTAGTGGCAAAGAGACAGACAGGGATGACAGGGGAATACTGTGTGGCAGTGCTTTCCTTCGACTAATGAGGGTATGTGATGGGCCAACGGTGAGCGAAGCACTGCATATATGTGTGTGTGTGCTTGTGTATGTAAAGGTAAGTGTTTTCCAAGGCTATATACAGGACTGCAGTGCCAGCAATACAATACTAAATAGCACTGTAATGTGCAAGTGGATGTGCAGAAGATACTAAGGGAGAGGATGAGAGAAAGCATGAGTGAATGTGTGAAAATGCACCAGAAGAATGTCCGTGTGTGTGTTTTTGTGTCTGAAGTGAATGATTAACTGTCATGTATTTGAGTGGAAAGCCATCCATCACCCTCATCAGCGACTCTCGGGTCCTGTCATTACATGTTTCCCTTCATTTGCACTGTTAATGGCCATGTCTCTTGACCAAACTCCCTGCTGTGCTGTGTCACTGTTGATCTCTCACTCACAAATTCATTTTGAAACAGTGGCAATTGTTTTACACATAAATTTCAATTCAAAGATTCATAGTCTTAGCGATTTGGTTTGTTCACTTTCTTCCCTAATCAATTTCTTGATAAAGTCGTGATGTTCTGCACCGATTATTTCAGTTGTATGTTCAGGTTTTTGGCTGCTAAAACTCTTGCACTCAGTTCAGTTTAAAACCAGGCTTTTCAGGCCTCACTGTTTGTGAGGTTAGTGGCTTAAAACCCATTTATTTTGTATTTATTTTGTGTGGCTTTTTCCTTCTTCTAATACATTTTAAACAGAAAGGAGGACACTGTGCATCACGTCTGAGTTGACCCTGGTGCTATCAAGAGTCCCACTGCTAATAGCTGCTGATTCAGTCAGTGACATTGGTGATTCATTTAAGTCTGTTCTCTCTGAAAAATTTGGTACATAACACTTTGTGCATATACTCGACACCCTGTGTTGTTTTTTGAATTTTTCCAAATTATATCTGCAATAATCAAGTCAAATACAACTGAAGCAGGTTGTACAAGGTTGATGTTGTGTGTGTGCAATTATTTTGAATTTCACTGAAAGGACAAACTTCTATCAGCTACTTTTAATGTAATGGTGACAACCACAACTGTACCATACTCCTTTAAAATCTCTGGATATTCTTTCATTCTCACATTCAAAGTTGATGGAGATTTAATGTATGCATGATACAGTGGTAATGTTTAATCTCTGTCCACCTCTGTCTAATCTGAACAGATGCTGACTGTACACACCACATACACTCAACACATGCTGGTGCAGACCCAATATGGAGGCCCTTACCTGTTCTGCCTGATTGCACTCTTGTGCTTTTCTACCTCAGTGATAATCGGAACAATTGAAATCACAGATGTAACATCAGTTATGATATGATTAATATGCAGAGGTCTGATGTGTGCCGTATGTACAGGGTTGATGTCTAGTCTAAGCTTTGCTATGGAAGTACAAGAGTGTATGGAAGCATGAGGGTCGAACACTGAAAGTTCTTTAAGTTGAGCCCGGGCTCAAATAAAGAGCTGGAACCTACACATTAAAGATTGAGTCAAATGATTCAAAGAAAACTTTAATTTGTTTTGCCACACTTGAAAGAGTCATGAGAGTTGAAGTGACTTTAACTCTAGAAGAACTCGCACTCTAATTGGTGCTTAAAAGCTCCTCTTATTATTAATAAATTGCATAGTGTTTAAATTGTTTTTTACTTTAATTTCCAAGCAAAGAATTTCCCTTGTAGTTGTTGGACTGAAGTTGGGATTTTAAAACCTGCAGGCTCATTTAGGTATAATAGCATAATTTCAGAAACATCAGATTGTGGTGGATGCTGCAGTACCATGCTAGCTACATTCAAGGTGTGCAGGTTAACTACAACGACAGTCGCCATCATAGCAGCCAACCTAATGACACGCCGCGACTTATTAAGAAAGCACTTTGATTTGTTGATTCTGGCGCGGCTATAGCTTCAGCTAATGAGTCTGCAGTGACAGGACGGGCCACCCGCGTGTGTGTGGGCAGGGATGTGGTATCACTTTCAGCAGCAGTCATAAACGGACCAGCACAGACACTGTTGCTTTAGCGGTGTCAGGCCTGACTCATTATGGCTGACGGCAAAGAGGAACCGCTCCCCAGAAGTCAGAGCTACACCACACATACAAACCCGCCGGCTCCGGCAGCTTTCTTCATCAACAACAACTCGACAGCAATCTCTGTGGTCATTAGGCCGGCATAATTAGGCTCGGCCTCGTGTGTGTACCATCTCAGCTCTCCTGAGGCATATTTGTATGAGTCTTGCCTTGGTCATTCCTTTGGCGATGGTGAAGAGTGAGGAAAGGTTGGGAGCAAATGATGTCCCAAAGGCTGTGACATGAGAACCATAGAGACGCTCGCAGTCACTGATGAACTGAGCCACTGTTGACAGAGTATACTGAGGTAGTAAACTCGCTCACTCACTCTTTTCTTTCCTTTAATGATTTCTACTCGTTTTTTGGGGTGTGTGTGTGTAGCTGTGGGTCCACACTACTGGCTGTGTTTATTTGTGTATGCCCTTTTATCTTGTAGTCTTTGATTATGTTCTTATAAGTGGGACCACTAGCTATTTTATGGCTGCCTCATTAGGTTGTCAGGCAAGCCCACAGCAAATGCAATTATATCTAATTATGCAATTATGAATTCAGTATGAGGCTTCATATACAGTGGATTGGTATGTTTGAACTGGAGCACATACACAGCAGTAATTAGTGCTTTTTTGTGGGCGGTTGTGGTGTGTGTGAGTACACACTCCATTCAGCAGCTCGGCTTGGCTACTTACTTCATCCAGTCTCTTTTCTCACAAAAGCATCCTCGAGGAAACAAAACAAACCTTGGACTTGGAGAAAAAAATGTCTAAATGCACAATATGTAACATTTTCATCTAAAAACTACATTATTTTGCTTTGTGTGTACTACTGTTATCTTAAATGTTTCCAACACTACTCAGTGCTTGATAAATCCATAATTTTGTTCAGGGTTTTGGTGTGTTCCACTTTGTTTTCTTGCTGTAAATGGTGACACCAGAAACACCAGAGGACAGGTCACAGAGGGAGGAAGTCATCAAATGTGACTGAACATAGATACATTATCTTTTCTGTGAACATTTTATACTATTCACAACAATTAGTGTTTCGTTTGCAATGGTGGTTGTTTAACAATGGAAACATCAACTTCCATGATCCCCCTATTTCACAACAGCATCGTGTTTTCATTTAAATTTTTTTACCTTCTAGAAACAGAAATTACATACATACTCTGAATAATGTAGAGATTTAAACATTTGAATTCAACATTAAACATGAACGAAATGTATTTACTGTCCCGTTTTTCATTAATATAATTAAATACCGACTTGGTTGTCAAATTCTGCTTAATGCTTACTGCTACTGTTACAGCAAATGCATTGTGAATGAGTGCAGCTAACAACAGCCTACAGTTTAGTCTACCATGCTTTAAGTTTCTTGCCACTGACACCTTCTTTTTCATTGCATTTCCACCATTTGAGTGGACTGGTTCAACTGGAACTAGCTTATATTGGGGTCAAATTTACATACATTTACAAGTGGATCCTATGGGGGATGCTGCACTGTGGCTATATGTAAACAGGAAGAATATAAATATAGTTGAAGCTCAAATTACTGCTGCGTGTCCCCTTCAAGCACAAATATTATACTTAGTTTAATGCTTTATTTCTTGAAAGAGTGGAATAGAGTGTCTCAGAGTCTTGATTGGCTACTCAGCCAATCATGAAACCCATTACTTTATTTGCTTTAGGCGTTGTCTTCTGCACCCCTTTTATACCAATTCACTTGTATTAGATAATGGATTAGGAGGAAGCTGGTGTTGAATTAGTGTGCATTGCATTGATGTGAGGCGCCCATTAGGTAAGACAATACAAAATCAATCATCATCTTTTTGACATGCAATCTCACTTTAAGTAATGCCAAACGAAGAGTAAAAATGTATTCACAACATGTATTAGTTCATTATGCTTATTTGAATTATTTTCCTCATTTAAAATGTAAAAAAAAAAAGGATTAATTTTACTGATACAGAATAAAGCTTTGTTGCTGGTCGAGTGCTGCATTTGCGCCCTCCGCTGGCTGACTGTCACTGATATCAACACTGCACTTTTAGAAACATACTCTTAATGTAAGTCACACACTTTAGAAGATTGTCACTTTGGGTTCAACCATAAATGACACAGTCTGCCCAGTAAGAGGGAACACCTTGTTCAGAAGCTCAGGAGCGTAGGACTCCTTCTCCTAATCCGTGCGCTTCCACATTCCAACACAGCCGGAGCATTGCTGTTTTTTTCTATGAGACACGATTCACACCAGCACTTCAATAGATGAGATAAAAAAACACGGTGGAAGAGGGGAATGAGCTACAGTAGGTGGTGCACTTCAGTGTGTCATGTTTCTCTACAGATCCTATTGAGGAAAGCAGGCGAGGCTGCTCGCTCCCAGTGTGTGTGTGAGACAGGGCTGACAGTAATACAAGCAGTATCTGGCACCCCCTCCCAGGGATCACATCCTTAAGACGGTTTCTCTTACTAATCCCCTCCTAATATGACTAATATTATGACACTGCCATTAGCCACAGCACTCTGAGGGCACACAGGGAGAAAACTACAGCCCCTGCACATGTGCATGCACACAGACGGTAACACTTGGGTTGATTTCTAAAAATTTAATGTGTGCTGTGTTTCCATACTAATAAAAAGCTGCTTCACTGCTATGTGTATGACTGAACACAACAGCTATGTACCCCTTTTTTCATTTTCTATTTGTCATCTCAAACACTGAGTCCTGGTTTGGTCATTTCTGCGAAAAATCATTTGGTGGATGGATAACGATGCCCTTTAAATCTCTGCCAGCAGCCACAGTTGTTCATTACAGGAATGTGCTGCTTAGCTGGACTCAGTGAGAGCTCCCAAGGCCAAGGAGGCAGAGATATGTGTCAGTGCCTACAGACAACAAGGCCTGATCGACAAATGGTGTGAGAAAAAAACAACAGTGACTGCAAAAATATGATATCTACTGGAGGGATTGATAACATCATCAGTGTCAATTTAGCACCAATGATTACTTTAAAAACAGAAACCACAAGGAAAGAAGACAATACTCCTACTTATGGTGTTTTTTAAATGCTTATGTTTTTGTATGATTTAAGTTAAAAAATGGTCTGACACGTCCGTCTTGTGAGTAGATAAAACAACATTCTCTCAGTTTGAACCAGGATAAGACTCAGGCTGTGTGGGAGAGACAGAGAGAGGCTTTGAATGCAGAACAAGAATTCTAATTTTAAAGCCATGAATTACCAAAAGACTGCTTTCAATTTGATTGAATCCAACTTTATTAGCATTCCGCCTGCCTTTATGTGATGAGGCTGAGCCAGCCTTGTGTCCTCTCCCAGGCTGCAGCTGTGGCAGAGAAGGGCACAAAGAGGAGCTTAATTTGTGATGCCGATGGCTTTAGGGCTTTTGGTCACAATGAATTACATTGTCAGTGAATTCTTGTCAATATGTGTCTTTATTTTTTGTCTGATATGTATTTGAAATTCTTTGAATTCAACCTATTAAGACTCTCTTTTCTTTAATGTGAAAATTAGACTTTTTTAGCCACCGTAGCAGCTTTACAGATGACATGTGGGTCTGTTGGTTCTGTTATTTCAACATCTGTCAGAGGGATTTTTATGGAGTTTTGTACAGACACATGGTCCCCAGAGGATGAATCCTGATGACTTTGGTAATCCTCTGAATTTTCCTCTAGCACTACCATGAGTTTGATTTTTTCCAATTTGACTGAAATGTCTCAACAGTGATTGGACAGAAATGCATTCATGCACCCCTCAAGATAAACTGCAATAACTTAATCTCCCAACTCTTCATTTAGCACAATCATCAAGTAAAATCTGTAAACCAGTATTGAGGGTTGTTACTCAAGAAGCTATATAGAGGGCTACACTGTACTTGTTACTCTAAAAAAGCCATGCATTACTAATGTACTCTCTGCAGAAGGTTTTTTAATGCCTTTTTTGTTACCACACACCTTTGCTTTAAACTTAATATTGCAAAATTGCCAGTTACAATATAACATTAAAACTTAAAGCACCTGAATGCGCTGTTTACCCCTCCAGGAGCTTGAGTCTGTCCCAGACTCTCTCATTTTGTAGGTGCAATCATGATCATGTCCATGTCTGTCTCTCCGATCCGCCTATCTGATCCACACAACACTCAAAGTCCCAAATTACACCTGATAGCATCTCCAATTATATGCTGATTAATAATTTGAATGTCAGTAATATGAACAAA
>JAPZDZ010000002.1:13875867-13890953 GCA_029783805.1 Acanthurus tennentii | reverse complement strand
TGGAGAGTCAAGCTGTTTAGATGCTATTGATCAGAACCCCATGTTCCTGAGCAATCAGACACACACACACACACACAGCTACCTCCTCCTTCCTCCTCCTCTCTCTCTCTCTCTCCTTCCCTGCTCCTTTCTGAATCCATTTCTATATTACACACCCACTCTTTCTGCAGCAGACAGACCAAGCAACCAGCCAAAATGAAGTGGCACTGCATCATCACAAACACTGCTGTGTGTCTAAATGAGCTGGAGAGGAAGCGGGCAGCGTCTCTGCTTTGTTTCCTAATTATTTACTACAAGCACAGCATAGGTGTGGACAGGAGGACGGAGGGAAGAGGAGGAGGGAGGGAGGGAGGGAAGGAGGGAGGTGGACTAAAGGAGACACGAAGAGATGAATGGGAGAAAAGACGAAAGGCGACAATAAATCGTATATGCGTATGATTGTGTATCTGTGTGTCTGAGCGAGTGTGTGTGTGTGCATGCATGCATGTGCATGTACGTGTGCATGTGTGTGTGAGATGCCCTCTAACCAGAGAAAGCCTTGGCTCAGCCTGTCTGGCTTTGCAGCTTCTCCCAGCTCTAGAAATGCCTGGCTGCATAGCCAGATGACTCACACACCCAGCTCAGAACTCAAGCCAGGGTTTAACACACACATACACGCAAACACACACACACACACACACACATGCACTCTTCGTTATGGCAAAACACTCGCACACATGCACCTAAACATGCCCAAATACATGTACTCAAATAAACGTATCAGCATGTACTCAGACCTTACCAGGTGTGTGTACCGATGTGTGTGTATGTCTGTGTGTGTGTGTGTGTGTGTGTGTTTGTGTGTATAATCTCATCTGCAGTGAGCTAATCTGCACAGACTCTTACACAAACCTGGAAAGTTTGGTTTGTTTTACTTACATCATCACATATCTGCTCAAAAGTATTTCTCAAGGATATTTATTTTCTCTGCATCACACATTTGCTAGCTTACAAGAAAAGTGGAACTTCAATCAGAAGTATTTCAAGAGTAACTCGACACAAAATCTAGTGTTTGAGTTAGTAAATTATACACACAGTCACTTTATTACACCAATTCTGGTCTACAGTTTTTATTGTCATGACAATTATCTACCTATTTTCAGTAAAAATGATGTACTTCAGACCCAAAAAAGGAAGAAGAAGTCAAATCATGTTCAATCCTGCCATTGCCAAAGTGCCATTGTCAAGAAATAGTTAATACAGACATCAGTTCCTGAGGATGTGGAGGGTTTGGAGTTGCATTAGGATCCAGAGTGTGTGAATGGAAGTAGAAGTTCACAGTGTTTAAGTGTTTTGTGCAAAATCTACATCCTTCTGATGTTTTAGAGACATGCACCTCCTGGCCTCAACAACATGATGTGTACAAGTAAAAATATATTGTCGCGTTCCTCTTAATGTTGTATTTAAATCTCATAATATGTTTGGATTTGCTTTGCTTGCCTCCTACACTTATATATTCGCATACTGACACACTTGTATACAAGCCAACTTACAAAACACAGTTTCCTTGGTGGAGAAATAGTTTGTTTGCCTTTTGCAGAAGTTTGGGTGCTGCTAATTTCTCAAAAGCGCTACAATGGTATGCATCACTGCTCAACACTCCAATATAACACAGGCTTTATCGTTCTTGCTTATGTGTATGCTCTGGGTGTTTATTCATTATTGTTTGCATCCAAAGCCATACAAAAATAAAAACCATTATTACAAATATTTTGCTGACTGATAAAAACAAATATTTGGATGTTTATGTTTTCAATAAGTTTTGTTTGTTAGAAAGTTTGCAGTATCGTTTTTATGTTTAATGCCTTGTTTGTGAGTTTAAGCGTCCATGTTGTGAGCAGACATTTGTGAGACAAGATTAGGCTATAAAAGCTTAACGCTGCTCTGGTTTGGATAACAATACCCTCCACTCAGCAACAACAGATGCCATCTATTCGCAACCATCCAAATTTACAAACAGTTAATCACTGAACACCGATGATGTAGATTGTATTAACAGAACTTGGCGCAGTACAGTTTTTGACAAAGTTTTCCGGTTGGCTGCCAAGAAACATAATTAAATAGAGTTTCCAAATCAACAAAAAGTGATAGTCTCCAAACTTCTGCCTTTCATCTCTTTGTTTCTCTCTCCTCTTCTCTGCGGGTCTCTCGCTGTCTCTCTGTGTCACTCACCATCTCCCCTTCTGTTTGAATGTATTTGTAGTAATTTCCCTGTGTAAATATTATTTTTTGGCAAGGCAAAGAGGAACTGTAGGCTGTGTGTGAATGCTTGTTGTGTCTGTATGTTTTAGTTACCTTGAAAAAGTTGTCTCAGTTCTCGCACAAGCATTTAACAAGAGTAAGAGCCATGCTAGCAGCTTTGTGAGGCTGTACTAGCTAAATGCCAACATACTTACAGTGAAAATACTAATGTGCTGATATCAAGCAGATACAGCATGCTAATAGTTAGCACCAAAGTACAGCTAAGGCTGATGGGGAAAAACGATATTTGCTCATAAATCACATGTTTGGCAGAGATGATGGTTACAAAAACTTTAAGATTGCCAAAAATTATTACACTTCTTTCTAAAAGGCACAAGAATGCTGGGTCAAAATAATTGACGATCTATCAAATAGTTGTTGAGATATTTCACTCAAAACCACTTTGTCAACAAAATGTCAGTTTCCCTCCGGAGCCTCATGTGTCTGTCCAGTCAGACATTCTTTGCTTTAATGATGTCGTTCTATTTAAAAAGGTATATTTTTGCAGTTTGTGATGGTACAACGAAACTGGGGCTTCCTCCATTTATGTGCATTAACTTAAATCCAGAAGACCTTTTCTTCCTCTTTGCTTGGGGGAAACTCACCCACTGCTTAAATGAGTTAGAGCAGCAACGTCCCTTTGTGTAATGTCAGTGGGAGCCTGCTTCTTTTAGCTTGACAATCGCATGTAATGTGATGAATGGACAGACAAACAGAAATTGCCATCCTGCTACTAACATGGCTAAAAAGGCACTGAGAGGGGAATATATCTGCATTTACATACCACTGTTGCAATGTGTCTTCCAGTGCACCGTAAATTGCAATCCTTTTTCGCAGTGTTTATTTTCTAATGGAATATGTGTGTTTTTTTGTATCTTTCTGGCAGAATGCGGGAACGGGGTCCTTGCATTTGTGGAGTTGGTGTGTGGAGTCTACTGCTGTCTCTCTGTCTGGCCTCCCTCACACATGCACACAGGAGCCACACGGGTAGGTAGATATATGTCTTTACGTCCGTTCATGTGTGTGTGTGTTTATGTATGTGTGTCTGTGTGTATGTGTGTACACAGTACATATTCCTGTCACCTGGTCAGTGTCTGTGTACAGCTTTTACGGTATTGGATTTATTGTGGATTACCACTGCAGGCAGCCTCTGCAGCCAATTTCTTTTCACATGTTGTAAAGTTGGAGTGAATAGGCCGCGCGCTACCCGAGGGAATGCTGAGATCGGATTCACAATGAAATACGAGACCAAAGAGGCTGGTTGCCAAGAAGAACACACAAAAAGTTCTTTAATAAAAGGAAGGGGAACAGGAGTAATCCAACAAAAAAGGTCCTCTCAGTTCAGAGGCTTTCACTTCTCTGCAGTCCCATCTGAGTGGGCTGACTCTCCAGAATGCCTGTAGGTTACAGCGCAGACAGCAAGCAGTAAGCCTTATGGATTAGAAATCCCTGGATGCGTGGTTTCCCTCCCATGGGGGCCAAGTGGCTGAGTCACTAGCATGATTGAACCCTGGGGCCTTTTACTACATTTCAGTTTATTTCTTAAGTGAAGGTTAGGTATCTTCGCCTCTGTGGTTCTCAATGATTATGTGTGTGTGACACGGAAAATTACCTACCTGAAGCAAAAAAACCCCTTTAATTGAGAGCACCTCATACCTGGTACTGTACCTGGGAATGAAAGAGGGCTTTCTATGAGCCTCAGGTCATGCTGTTCACTTACATACACTCTTGGGGTGGAAATATGAGAACAGCTGGGTTTCTTTGTGAAGCTTTCAATGTTTGGCTTTTTATGAAAATGTGTCAAAGGTGAAATTCAACAATAATTTTTTGGGCTGTAGTAGTTACATTGAATGTTTATATATCAAAGCAAGAATAAATGCTACCTTTATTGAACTTCTACACAGTATCTAGTCTCTTTTTCTGTTTTGTTGCACACTGTCATGGAGGTGTTGATTAAATCATAAGTTTTAGCTGTGAGGTCACAGTGTCGGTGTTGTATATTAAAGCAATAACTCATGACAAGCTGTGGTATTTTATGATTATCACTGCTATGAGGCTTTGTTTGGTCTGATGTGAAAAACTGTCACCAAGCATGGCATATTGTGAGTAATTTAACAATGAAACCATTTTTAACATGTTAATAAAGGATTCATAAGTTGTTTAAACAAAGAAATAATTCCTCCTGGCAGCCTGCACAATAAGCAGTGGTGGTTGCAACAACATGCTAGCTTAGAGACTTAACTTATCCTGCTGATGTCATGTTAGCTTAAGCTAGCCTGGCCCACTGGTTCGGTCTTACTACCAAGCAACTTCATAACTTCGGTTAGCAATCAATCAATCAGTCAAGTTCAGTTGTAGCATGTAGTCATGTTAAAAAGCATACAATGGGCTTTACTGAGAAGTCTTATTTCTCTTAGGAGTTCAGTCAACTCCTCCCCAGTTATGCCCCCACAGAGCTCATGTTGATGTGAAATATTAACATTTTTTAACATTCTGCCACTATGTACAGAAGTGAAAATTAGAGAAGATTATTAGATATATTTACTTCTGACCTGATAAAAGTGTGAAATTGAAGGGTAAGGGATCAACAAAGCAATAGAACTTCATGCTCTGGAGGCAATGAATGTCTGTGAAGAATTTCATAGTAAAAAACCATTGCTGCAGTGTTGCTCAAAAGAGAGTGTTAGGACATTAAATTTCACAAAATTGATGCAGTATTCAGATATTTTCCAAAAGGGAGAAGGAGGCTGTGGAGATGACTCTGTTACTCTGGGGTCATTGTATGGTCCTGGATGGCAGGGAAAAGGAGTCCAGTGTTTCATGAAGGAGGCTGCAATAAGGAGTGTGGCAGAGGAGATGGCTGGTGAGGTGGACAGTGGATTAGTTATAGAGCTTGTAAATGAAGAGAAGGACTTTGAATGGAATCTGTTGTTGGCGCCAGTGGAGGTGCAATTATCTCTCACTGACATAATTCTTATATTCTGTCAATACATATTATGTCATTAGGGTGGATTAAATCAGTCTGTATTGATTTATAATAATAATAAAAAAATGGGCACTGACTACATAGACCACAGAAGGGCACCTGAAGACACATGATCCTCCATGTCTGCACTTCTGTAGCATCGAGCAAAGAGGCAGATCTTTGGCAATCTAAGGGTTGGAAGATGTCACTCAACAAGTTTTAAAGGCTGACGCCAGAGTTGATGACATTATCAATGAAATGGCGCTTTTTTTATTTTCTGACTGTGTTCACAGCTTTGTGGAGCAAAAAGATGACCGAGCAGGGGATGTGACTAACATGCTAAAAACATGTCTGACCAAGATAAGTAATAGGCAACGACAAAATCACCCGAGGATAAAACCAAGAAGTGATGATAGTGAAGTTTCTTGTTGGTTTGACTACATACAGTATGATAAGCAGTGATGGCTTGAAAATGCTAAGCTCTGCCTGTGGCTTTTGTGTCGTGATAAAGTGGCGTGCACCAGCTGCCCTTCATCTGAACTAGTTGTCTTTGTCATTGTTGCTAAGATATTTATAATGCACTTACTGTATCTGCCCTGTGCAGATGTTCCCTTAGCAGATGATTGAAGAGGAAAATGATTGATGAGTTTGAGTCGTTTTTTTGTTAATTTTTAAAAAGACTGCACAATCCTTGACAAGTTACACACTTGTCCTTTGGCCTTCTGAGTAGCAATTAAAATATCTCATGATGTTATCACTTCTTGGTAAATAAAGGTTATGCCTGTCTGTGTACTTGCTGAAATATGAGTACCTACAACAACGGCTATGTTTGTGTTTGTGTGTGTGTTCTTGCTGTTTGTGTGCTGCTCTTCTCTAGCCAGCCATTCTTGACAAGTCAAGGGCAAATATGTTCATAAATGGAAGGATAGTGAAAAGAAAAATGGAGGAAGGATGGAGATGCTCTCTCATTGTGGAAAATCACTGGGCTTTCAGTGAAGTGCTGAGGTCTGCACAAAGCAACGAAAACACTAAAAACTCCGGCAGAGAGAGATAAATAGCAACGTCGTGAGATAAGATAAAAGTTCAGTGTTGTGGGTTTGTGTCGGTTAAGATTCTGTCACAGTTATTTTTTACCCTATCCTTTGAAAAATGGCAGTAATGGTGGTGCTGGCATTTTAGGCAAAGTCTTATGTATGTCTGTGTGTGTGTGTGTGTGTGTGTGTGTGTGTGTGACCATATGTACGGTCTGTGTGCTCCTGTTAATGGGTGATTGATTGTGGAGTGAGTTGTAATCAGGGAGTTACAGCGTTATCTAGTTGCAGGTTGTCTGAGTGGGGAAAAACAGACGAGTAATCAGATAATTACTGAATACAATCCCTTAGGTCATTTCAAGGTTGCTGCTCTGACACATTCGTTACACACACTCTCTTTTTCTCAAACACACACACATTTGACAGGCACACACACAACACACCCACACAATATTTTGGCATGTAAGGAAAGTGATTGCAAAATAACTGGGCTGCAGAAGTGACTGAAGTCATAATTATACCCCACTGCATGATGGTTTCTGCTATCAAATCCTCCTCCCCTCCTTTTCTACACACATCTTGTAGCCAAGGTTATGCTAAAAATAGGTAGTGTGTGTGTTCCGGCAGAAGATATAACAAATATATGAAATATGAATATATTGAATATATTCAACTACCCCTGCATTCATGAAATTCATTAATTACAACTTGCATAAAAAAAAAAAGTAATGCTGGTAAAAGTTGCCTGCATTAGCTGTCTTGAGTCATGACAGTCTCATAAACTCTAAATGTGCACCTCCGCAGTTTAGCTCAGACCATCTTGAAGTGAATTAAACTGTTTAAATTAATGATAAAAAAAAAATTAAGAGTAAAACACAGATCTTAGTTTGTTTGTGTTTGTTGTCCAAGTGTTATCTCTAACTACAAGAGGTGAAGCCCTCTGAGTCAACACAACAGTGTTCGGCTTCGACTCCAGCTAACACCATCAGTCTGATGTCTTGTCAAGAAACACAAACAGCAGGAGCAAATTAATGAGTGCACACACTCTTAAGCTTCTGTGGAGAAACTGATAATTTAAGTGTATGTTCATGCTCATCTAAGTTGAAGCAGCTGTTGCCAACAGTCCATAGCTGTATGGGACAACCTGTTTTTTTAAATCTTGCAGGTGGTGCAGGTCTTTTGTAGTTCTTTCTGACTTGAGTATAAAAAATACAAAATACTAAAAAAGATTTCTGAATTATGTTTTAAATCAACTCCTTTTAACTAAAATATATTGAAATAATAATGTATCCATGTATTTGTATTCTTCTCACCCTAGTCAGAGAACTGCAAGGGGATGAGAAGTGGCAAAAGTCTTTGCAACTGTGGAGACGTATATATGTGTATGTATGTATATGTGTGTGTGTGAGCGTGTGTGTGCGCGCGCCTGCTTCGCCTATGCTCACCTTTTATTCTCTTTCATCTCCCAAGACAGAACAGAAAAAGATGCCTCTACTTTGCCATCGGTGCCTCTCCATCTGTTAAACCATCCATCCTCCTGTCTTTTTCTCTCATTCACATCCTTTATTATACACATCACTACAGAGCTGGATGAAGGTTGCAGGTTTTATACTCAGACCACAGAGCTCTAACGCTCTTAGTGGACTACACATCTCCTTCAATGAAGAGGCGTTATTCGTAGACAGCTTAGACCTTGGTTAAATGTCTCAGTGACTTTGTCGATAGTCTTGGAGAAACAGCTTGGCTTGTATTTTGAAGTAAAGCGGAACAGCGATTATGCTGATTCCCCCCCCCCCGACCACCACCACCACACACTGTCGAGTCATTGATTCCCAGTCTATAGGCTGCGATCTCCATACATCGTCACCGATTAGGCTACCAAGAATTTAATTTACTTTGAAAGGCAGGAACGGGTAACAGAGATGTAAAGACAAAGATGTATAGGAATGCTCAGATGCATGTGCTTAACCATTCTCACACAAGCTCAGAGGGCCACGTGCATTCAGGCAGACACGCATATAGGCCAAGACACATACAAACACACGCACACACACCTATATGCATGCACTCTCAAGGAGGCTCTCTAATGTGATGTGCAGAGACAGGCTGTCTGCCCTCCTTAGAAGCTGCTCCACAGCAAAGCTGCACTCCATGCTTGGCTACAACATGGCTCCATATGGCTGGTGAAAAATTCAAGCTTCAAATTAAAAAACGTGATTTTGTTTCATGAGGACAAACATCCAAGAATTCCGTACCACTTTTGAGCATGTCTGACTTTCACTCACGTGACTCCGGTTAATTATGTTCATCTTTTTATAAATAATAACTTGATATTGTTGTGGAATGTAAACTAGATGAAAGGCTGGGCAACATGTAGAGAAACGTTGGATATAAGATTTCATCTGTATCACCCAGCTCTAATCAAAGGAGTTTTGAATATCGATGTTGTTGTCTGATTATAGAGATAAATTCAAGCAGCATTCATTCATTGTCATTCATTTATGACAAACATGTTTCTTTCACTGCAGACATTTTTAACTGTTTTGCTTTTGAAAGTTCAGCTTTTTGCTTTTTTCGTGGCCGTGACACGCATGCTGATGTGTGGTTGGGAATTTGTGAATGTCTTTGTGCAAAAGGGCTTTTAAAAACACTATTTCTAAAGACTGTGAAGATCTCTTTAAGGCACTGAATAAATAAGGTGTATCATTATTTTTTAAATCAGTATTATTAGTTCATGCTGCCCTGCGACAATATGAACATCAGCAATGGTTAAACTCAGTACAGCAGCACAACAGAAATTGCCTTCATTATGAATTTTTTTTTAAAAAAGGAATCATCTCTCTTCATATTTATGATCAACATTTTAAAGTGGTCACAGCCAATTTGGCTCATCCTCAGTGCACCCCAAATAACAAATCAGCAAAAATCCAAAAAAATTATAGTTTATTTTTGTAACAGAACTTTTTTTTTCTTTCCTACATCATTAATCATTTCATGTCTCCTTTATTACCTCTGTAAAACACCCGAACATGTTTGCAACCACTGAAACAGCAGAACAAATCATTACAGACTTTTACTCCAGTAGTATTTTGCATGTAGTATTAACTAGATAATCTACATTTTTGTACACTGTGTATTTATTTATATGTATTTAGACTAATTAAATGATTTAACCAAAAAAAAAAAAAAAAGAAAAAATATGGAAGCCTTGACATATTGTACATTTAAGCACATTTTCAGGTAGCATTAAACCCTCGTCCAGTCCAAGCAGGTCATGGCTTTTTAAAAAATGACCAATCATTGCAAAATGTTACTCATTATCAAATTAAAATTCTATTACATCTCGTCCTATTGGTTTCCACTGAAGACATCCTGATCTTCGTCCCATGGCCTTACAGCAACCAAGATACCTGTTAATTATGATCTGTCCATTTGTTCATCATTATGGGTGTTACATAGCCCCTGGCTCTTTCTTTCTCTCTCTCTCCTTTTATCCCTCGCTCCACTTCAATTGGTGTTGACAAATTCCAAGGAACTAAATTTGCATATCCTAACCTTCACCAATCAGTGTGTCCTTGGTTATGCATGTGTTGTTTTAACCATGATGTATTCAGTTATTAGGGTGCCAGGAGTGTATTTGATAACTGGCTACAGGCACTCTGGCCTTTTGTAGTCTATCACAGGATAATCTTCTGCGTTTATTCCCACTCAGACATGATTCCATTGCATATTCAGGGGATGTGGAGATGAGAAATACATTTTTTAATGTCTGTCAAGCAGACTGCCTGTTTGCTAAAATATTGAACAAGAGGGTCACAAAGCAGCCAAAATGGCTTTTTTACTAGAGGAAATTGTGTTTATAGCTGTTGTTTCCCACCAAGTGAAGAAAATGAATATCTATGAAAGTAGAAAGGTGATGCCAGAAAGCGAGATGCACTCTGCTGGGAGTCAGAGTGATTCATGGCCTATGCCTGAAGAGCCAGGTCGACGGATAAACAAAGCGGACTGTGAGGGTGTGATTGGGTTACTAAGGACCAGACATGTGCTTTGAATATATCCATGTAGATGTGTCTTTTGTGAGGGTATCACCATTTTCAGCTTCCGAAAGACACCTCGGGTCCAAGAGAATGTTAATTAATGTGATGAAAGTGTTACATTTCTTCTTGTTTAGAAATCAACATGGAACTATTTTTTGGAAAATCACAATCAATATGGCATCAGAGGTTGAGCAGATATGTTTCCATAATCTCCATTTTACCTCAGTATGTCAGCATGCACACATTGCATAAAACAAATAACACAAATGACAACTGAAACTGACTGGATAGACAAGCAGATATTTGGTCATAAACTAAAATATTGAACAAATTACAACATGGAGTTAAAAAAAGGGGTGAGATAGTCATGAAAATTAGAGCAGATCAAAATTTTCATCATCTGGGAGCCCTTAATGTCATCTCAAGGCAATCCATCTGTTGAAATATTTCACAGGATAGGAGAAATTTTTCTAGTGGGGCTAGAAATAAAGTCAAGGGATGAAGTTATTATAGCTCCAGAGTACCAAACTTCACAATCCATTTGATAGTTGTTGAGACATTTCACTCCAAAATGAAAATGTCAAACTAATGGCGGAGGAAGAGGAAAAGTCAGAGAATCACTAAAGTGGAGATATTTTAGTTTGGACCACAGTGGCGGACCATCAGACTGTCTGACAGACTTTGCCATCCCTGGAGTAACGCCAACAGCATGGCTAAAAATGTGTTGCTGTCAAATGAAAATGCTCCTGTGGAAAAATGTAAAACACACTGTGATCCACAGTAACCTAAAGACAGCCTTGGGCACCGCTGTATGAAAGTCCTGAGAGACAGGTATTTCTGTAAAGCTACCTTTAGGTCAAACTATTCAGAAAGAATCCCACTCAAAACACCTGCCACTATCATATTTTATACACAAACAACAACAGAGAACCTGAGAAAGACCCTCAGGAAGATGCAGAGGAAGAAATTCCTGCTATGCACCCACACCGAAAGCTTAACCTGCGATAAAAGCATTTACAGTACGTGTCTGGGCGCTGTGGACACTGTCTGGCTATGTGTTTGCACTAATTGGTGTAAATGGAAAGTTTCCTCTGGCTGCACAGTGAGATTACCTTATTGGGGCCCTCTCATTGCATTCATTAGCGCTAATCGTTACCTGTTAGCTCACCAGCCAACCCCGCACAGACCCAGCCGGGTACATCTCTGTGGTTTCTTAAGCAAAACTAAAGCCTCTATTGACTCCCTGCCTTTGGTTAAGCCTCTGTGTGGAACTAGGATGGTAACAACAGTGCTGTGGATTAACATTTTGGCAAGAGATCTTCAGGGAGACACTTTTAAGGCATTAATGATTATCCTTGATTGCAGTTTTTTACAAGTCATTAGCTAATTCACTTTCTATTAAATCCATGTATCTTTGGGTCTTTGCGTTCCCAAGTCCCCTTCCCTCTCCGTTCCGCTGCCACTCCATTCCTCTCTTTTGCCCTCTGTTTTATATTCTCTCTTTCCTCCCCTTCCCCAACTTTTACTTTATTTCACAGCTATTAAACCAGGAAATTTCAATCAGGTAGCACAGCGTGAATTTCTGCAGGGGCAGGAGAGAAAGAGTGAACTTTTATTTAATGCAGCCGTTCTTTCTTTTCTCCTCTCCACCTCCATCTCGTCTGTCTTTTCTTCCGCGGCTGAACTCAACCTTGGCTCTTTATAGTTTATGATTCAATTTCCAATTTGTCCTCCAGAAGTATTTGCCTGGTGGGTGGCACAGTGGTTTTGTTCTTATGTTTGTACAATACTCGCCTTTTGGTATTCATAGAAACACAGACTTACGGAAACGTGGATTTGAATTTCCAATTCTGTGTTTGCTACTCTGTTGGTTTAATTTTACATGAAAGTCACATTGAGATGGGAATCACTCTTTTTATGTAAGCAAGGCAAAGGCTGTTTCAAATATCTGTGCTTTCTTTTTGCTGAATGTGCAGACACAAGAAGGACAGTAATAAACTTATTGCAGAAAACTGTTTTCTACAGCCCAATAATTTTAAGCAATCTGTACAGGGCGAGACGCAGGGTACACAATAGACTGGCCAGTTTACAATAGAACTAACACAAATGGCACGTTTCACACACACAGAGGCAGATTTTATATTCAAATCTAACTAATCTCCATAATTGTGGACAGTGAGAAGAAATCAGAGCAACAGAGGGCCCTTCACAAAGAGAATCCATGAAGGTATACATTATGTTTAGTGAGTTATTGGTTATTGATTGTGTAGCCGATAAAAACATGACTTTCAGAATGGTTTTGTGTAATTAACACTCGAGGTCTAAGCATATCAAAGTGCTTTGTTGTGCCTCCTTTGGGTCCATTTGCCCCTGTTTCCCTTCCCTTTCATTCCCCATGTAGCCCTACACAGTTTCTGATTTATAGTCTCAGGAGATTCTACAAATGACCAGATGTTTGGCGAGGAAACACATGGCTGGATGTTACCTTTTTGAACCATTTAGATATTTGAGACAGGCTTTCAGGAGAGTCAGGAACCCATCCAAAGCTTTTGTTTTCTGGGCCATGTGTATATTTGTACCCGAGGACGATTTGGATGGATTAGTGCTATTACATTGTGTATCATAACCCAACAACGCAGCAATGTTCTGTGCCAATTGCTTCTTTGGTTGCATGTTTATGATTCCCAAGTGATGCTTGTCTTCTGTTGGCTGGATGCAAAGAAGAATAGCCTCTTTCCAGAGTTTTCCCAGTGGAGCTGGCATACTTGAAGCTATGTGAATAATGAATGGAACATACTTATCCCACATAGGCTCTTAGTATATGTGGGCAGAAAAAAAATCTAGCCATACTGTTCAAAAGTTCCAACATGTTCTCACTCTCAACTCATCTCACACTGATGCATGGACCCCTTCAGCATTTTAACATCATGAAACAGTTGTAGTTTGGTTGATTTTTTTGTGCAAAAAAAATGGTCTAGTCTGAGAAAATATAGTTAAAATAGTAAAGTTTTGCTTCTACTGAGATGGAAACAAATGCCAAAGGTCATGTGTGCAATGTGGACTTTCTTGCTCTTTGTGGAAATGTGGCAATGAGTGTCCATTATTGCGGCAATGGGTTTACATTAAAGTTAATCCAAAAGCCCCATGGGTTGCTACTAGGTGCTAAAGGGGTACCCACTACTTTTAAAAGTGACACCAAGGAGTGCTGAGCTAGCTGCCAAGTCAAGTCAAGAGGGAGAAAAAGTTACAATTTTATACTGTCATACTTTCATCAGAAATAGACCTTCAAAAGTGTTTCCATGAGGTACATGCAATGATAAAAGATCACTACTGTCAGCAAAATAGGGACCAAAACACATAATAGAACCAAACCTGAATTCACAGCTTAATGTAACCATTGCATCAGTTGTGTTTGCCTCAATGAAAATATGAAAATTTTATGGGGAAATTTTTTTGCCATTTGGTTGAGCACCGTGAACAATCCCAGTGTGCAGTCTGTAATGTAGCACAATTTTGATGGATTAGCAGTGCCTCTATTTTGGTCGTTTTAATGCTAATGAACAGTGTGCATATGATTGTGCTTCTGTGAGCGTGCACTGTGGAGAGCAGCTTTAGTATTCTTTACAGCAGCTTCACAGCCATGCACTGATGGATGGGGTGCTCTTTACTTTACTGATGCACTGTGATCAATGCTGATGCAAGGAAATAGAGTGTGGGAGAGAGAGAGGGAGAGAGAAAGAGAGGGACAGAGAGAGGGAGAGGTAATATGCTGTCTCTGCAAATCTCTCTCTCACATTCCCTGTCTCTCACTGTTTCCCTCTCTCTCTCAGTCTTTTTGCATTAATCCTCTCCTCTCTCAGTGAATTTCCCACTTTGTTGATCCTGCCAGTATCTGCATATGCTGCACTCTCACTAGCATCATCGCCTTAACAGATATGACACAGTGTTTCCTTGCACAGCATATGTTGCACAGGGTAACTTTCAGCAGATTACTAGATTAATAGATTAAGCACAGAAAGTTGAGTGTGTGAAAAAGTGTGTGTGCGTGTTTGCGGGTGTTTGTGTGTTCATGCACAGTCCTTTCCAGCGCAGGTCTTTCAAGAGGACACCAAATGTTTGTCTTACAGTCCAGCCTGGCCTCTCATGTTGCCTAAATGTGGTTAAGAGGCTTTTATTTTTAGTCTTTTGCTGTTGTGAGTTAAATAAAACAGCAGTAATGCAGCTTCACTGATCCTCTCACGCAACTAATCCTAGCAGAACACCACTGTAAATACTCTGTGGGCTGCATTAAAGCACAAATCACTCAATCCCTC
Source organism: Acanthurus tennentii (assembly GCA_029783805.1). Taxonomy (NCBI): domain Eukaryota; kingdom Metazoa; phylum Chordata; class Actinopteri; order Acanthuriformes; family Acanthuridae; genus Acanthurus; species Acanthurus tennentii. The sequence goes on along the minus strand of JAPZDZ010000002.1, from coordinate 13,876,327 downwards.
ACTGAGTGTTTTCATACTTATTTTGGTTCAGATTAATAGACATTTCTCTATTTTTCATCTATGAGAAATGTCCCTGAAATAACTGGGCTTTTTCTTGGGCTTGTGATATTTTCCGTGTGGCCCTGTGCGTGTCTGTGCATGCATTCCTGTGTATGTGTGTGTGTGTGTGTTTGTGTTTGATCGTACTGCACTGAACTTTGCACTGAAGTGTACTTTAGCCAGCACAAACATTACCTACTGTGAGAATCAATACAAGACTCTGCATGCCCGAAACAAACATCATATAAAAGGTTCTGAGACGACCTGTATGGGTGCCTCCTCACACAGATGTCATGATACTGTAGATGTCAGCCCTTTTAGGATTCTGTGGGCCGCTTCATGATGTATCATCAAGGAAGACGATCAGTTTCATGTTTGTACTTCTCCCAAAGCAGACATTTTGTCTTATCTACTCTTCAGA
>JAPZDZ010000002.1:13814601-13829975 GCA_029783805.1 Acanthurus tennentii | reverse complement strand
TGTATTTGGGAGAGCTTTTGAGGATGCAATGGTGAGGCTGCAGAGAGTTGCACATATATTTGGCCCTGGACATTCTGAGAGACACAGACTGCAAGGCTAATATACACATGTATATTGTGTTGTGTGCTGTTATCACTGTTTGATGTTGGAGTCACCGGTTTTCTACATGTTTACATGAAGTGATATGGTGCCGGTGCAAACGTTGCTGGGAAACCACTAATTTTAAAGAGAACATTTTTTTTGTGTGTGAATAAGGACTAAGTTAACTACAGGCAGTGCCAATGCTTGACTTAACTTAACATAAAATAGGCTGAACTACAGGGATCCACTGAATAAATCTACAGCTAACTCTTCCTAAACAACCTTCCACTGATACATTTCAGGAAGTTTTTATGGAGGAAAAAGCTCCAAGGGTGACAATATCAGTCTGTGGCTTAAAATTCTAGTCAGAAAAAAATTCTTCATTACTTTGATAAAACACAATTCAGATGGTGTTATTTTCTCTCTCTCTCTTTCCCTGAGTAACATCAACAATTGAGAAAGTGATAATGCAGATGCAATGTATTTATAATGTCCATAATGACTCATACTGCATTATAATTACCCATTAATATACATATAGCATGATAGAAAATGGCACTATGGTTAGTTTGCTAACTTAGTATCAATGAAGTACTGCGAGCTAACCTGTTCATGTGATCAGACAAGGCAATGGTAAAAATAGCACAGAAAGGGCAGAATCATCCGAAGCTCATTTTTTTCTCCGCAGTGGAGCCGTGTCCCCAAAGCATCAGAAGTATCACTTTTATTAAGTTCTTTTCCTTTGATAGAAATTAGAGATCTGAGTAAAGAAACAGCTTACAAATCAAATTCAATATCAGATAAAAGTTTGCTATTTCACAGCTCTAATATCTAAAAGCATGTCTTGCTGAGCTTTGAGTGCTACAATTTAGATAAGAAAATATTTTGGTGGTTTTGATAGCTTTTCCAGTCTGCTCAATTTAAAAGATTGCTACTTCCAATGTCCACTTTTAATGAGTTTCTTGTCGAGTAATTGAAAGAATTTTGGTACAATTTTGTGAGAGAAAAGGATATAAAATATAAGCTGTGGCTCGCTCTGTCTTTGGAACTTTCCTTAGGGACGTATGTGTGTATGCGTGTGTGTGTATCTAAACAGGAACTTGCTAACTATTATAGTACAGTTAAGGTCACACCCAAGCTACAGTTAAAAAAAAATTGTATCTAGTTGTTTCTAATCATGCCTTTGCGTTGACTTTTGCATTGTACTTTTTGTGTAACTTTCTATTTTATATTCATGAGTACTGACTTGTTTTTTTTCTTTTCGTTTACTTAACATAGTAAGTTATGCACAGTTATGCACCAAAATACCAGAGCGATTCTTTGTATCTGAAACTTGGCAATAGATCTGCTTTTGAAAAATCAGCAGTCACACAAAACAGCGAAGATAAAAATCGTATGTGCAGATTATTCTCCAAAAATGGCAACTGGGTAGTAGATTAAAAAAAAAAAAAAAAGCTCATCAGTATGTGGTTACAAAGACTGGCTGTCGTGACACTAGTAGCAGTAACCTCATCCTCACTCCAAACTCGACATTTACGGACATTTGATCAGGATCCTCTTGGGGTCACGAAGCCTGTCTGCCTGAAAGCCTTTAAAAATAAGTTTAACCTTGTAAAAAAAAACCTACTCATTGTTGAGTTTTGGTTTCACACAGGACACAAACCTCAGTCCTCTGTGGGTGATTCCCCACTGTACCTGTGGTCAGATGGAGCAGTTGGTGAGTATCTTGGATTGCCGTGGATGACTTTACACTGAAGGTATCTGAAAGCCCTTTTGTGCATTTCATACATGCACAAAAGGGTTCCTCAGTGCATTACAGACGCCAAGGGGTGCTAACCAAGCGTCTGGATGTGACAAGTCGGGAGTGAGAGTGGGTTGAAGCAGTAGCTACTAAGAATTTTCAACTGAAAACACCTGCTGCTGGCGGAAAAGAGGTTATTCTGATTTAAAAAATAAGTTTCACTGTCTCTAACTCTGAACTAATCCCACCTATTCTCTGACACATCTGCTCTATAAAGCTGAGACCAATTATCAGTATGAAACAACTGAGATGAGCAATAGTGCCTCTAAATTTAAAAATCTCTTACTTTAACTGCAATTTGCAAAAACGAACCAAATCGATGAAGATAACATCGATAAGCAAAGCGTTGAAGAGTTAGCAGTGTTGTCTCCATGGTAACTGCTGAGTGGAGCTGGCAGTGTTTTCACCCGCCAAAGACCTGCCTTTGACATCATGCCCTGTGTAGTTAACCCTTGATCTTAAAAAACACACACACACATACACACACACACGTAGAGGCACATTCAGATGTGTAATCACACACATACAGACACACGTGAGCTCGTGTGCACATGCGGTTCGTGCACGTTCACACTGTGGAGGCTGAGCTGAAGTTGACTGTGAGCCATCATTAAGCCTCTGACATGTAGCATACAGCACTCTAGTATCTCCCCAAGGCCCTGACTGAGGTTAACCAGGCTTTTCACACTCAGCCCTCCACTCACACAGAGTGGAAAGAGAAAACTCCAATGGTGCAAGAACACATGCTTTGGTGAATGTGATCAAATTCAGGAGGAGAGGGAGGAAGTTGTTCTTTTTTAAAAGATTTTGAAAGAAAAGATATTGGGTACTTTCTTGTTAGCTTAAGTGCTACTGAAATCCTTGCATATATAAAACCATATGCTAACCTGTTGCCTTCTCTGAGGATCTTCTTACTTTTTATACATTTAAAGAGATGTGGTGGAGAAATCAAGTGGCACAGCTGGAGATGTTTTGAAGGCAGAGTGTGTCTCTCTGCACATCTCCTTCTCTGAAAAGACTTTTATCCTGAATTGGCTGTGTGATGAGAGAAAGGTTACCTCCAGTCTTTTGTTCTTGCTGAGCTCATTGGCTAAAAGTGGCATGTAAATTCGAGCTGGATTAGCATATATTAGCATGTGGTTAGGGACTTGCCCAGGAATTGGCACAGACTTGGAGTGTAGAGGGAGAGTGATCCAACTTTGTGAAGTGGGAGGTAGGTTTGACAGGTGATTTGTACCAACCCTTTGCATTTCTACATCACTGCTGTTTTCTCGGTGATGTCAAAAGTCTAGAGTGACATATGGGATATAAGTCCACCAAATATGAAAGCAAATAAATTAAAAATAGGTGAACAAGTCAAGTATTTGTGAGATGTAAAAATGTCCTACTATGCTGCAGCAGTGACAATGAATCATAATTTGCTGCAGTCGTCTATTGATTTACTTTTTACTTTTTATACCACGCAAAGACACAAGGCACTAACAGCTTGTGATGTCATGGTAATCTGATTTCCCTCTTGTCTTCCAGCTGTTGCCATGTTCACATGTGGTAAAAAAGAAAAAGTGGTTAGTGCTACATTGGATTTTCATGTGTTTTGCTATATTAACTGAAAAGTAAACTGTGTCAGCATTTGAAGAAGATTCAGGGTTTTTCTCAGATGAGTTGAGTAATGAGTCGTTCTTAGAATATGTAGGTTTAATATGTTCAATAAAAAGGGAGTTTGCAAGGACATTCGTGTCTTTTGAAAAGAACTTAAAGTTGCTGGGAAGCTCAAACAGCCATGCAGAAAATGACAAACATTAATCTGCATGATTTATCAAATTGCACACCACTGTTGGAAGAAAAGTCACAGAGCTAACTCCAAAAACCAGCCTGATCCTTCACCTTTTCTCTGACTTTAAAGGTCTCTGAAACAGTTTAATAGCATCACCTCCTACCTCTCCCTTTTCTCTCTTTTACCATCTCTCACATATTTAGACACCCAGTCAGGAGAGATATAAGTCAAAGTCCATCTGCACATTAACAATATTAGGCGGGAGAAGCTTGATGATCCATTAATAATGTCTCACTCCTGCAGTGAAAGCAACTGTGGATCATCCTGTGGGCACTGAGGAGACACTGGGCTGTGACTGTGACCTGTGAGTCAGTTTAAGGCTAAACTATCAGGAATTCAGCTGGAGCTCAAATTAAGTAAAGAACTCCATCAAACAACTCAAGTGCCTCTAATTCCCAGCATCCCTCAAGGCAATCCAAAGAGAGAAAAATATGAGTGCAGAAAGACAAGGAAGACTTCTTTTCTTTAATTCTCTCTGCCTGTCTCATTCTTTCCCATTAGTCTACAGCATTCAGAGAAGGGTCAGCTACACAGAGCTTCACCCCCCCCCCCAACCCCAGACGGCTGAGGACTAGCAGTGTGCTAAATCTATCACAGGCAACACATGTCTGTGTTAAATTGCAATGACATGATTATTTCTAGTCTGTCTCTTGACTGGTAAAGTGCAAGTCACAGCACAGAGTGCTACAGTTTCACTGCAAGAGGAGACTAAAAGAAAATCCTTTTCCCTCATCCAAGTTTATACTAAGAGAGAAGAGGAGAGGAGTGGCAATATACAACCAAGTTGGCCTTTAAAACTGTTGGAATAATTACTTAATAAATTAAAGATAGTTTTAAATGCATCCGCACTCTTTCATGCTGTTTATTGCATATTAATCTACCACATGCTATCACTGTAACTGCTACCACAATCATCGTAAACTCTGATCCACATGCAGTGGAGAGACTCAGCCTGCGGTTAACAAACTCCATATACCGCCCTGCTATGCACCCCATAAAAGACTTCATCTGTTGGACCACACACATACATATTTTTTTAATGTAGTGAGCATCCATCATCGACAGTTTTACTACTACTGAGCAATTCAGACATCCAGGGAGGAACAAGGGCTTTAAACCTGGAACTTCCCCCAGTGAGAGAGCAAGTCTCTGGGGCAGAATAGTAAGAATGTGGGGTAAGAATGTGGGTCATAGAGGGTCGCTGAGTGCGTCTGTGGCTGGTAAAAGGTGTCTGCATCCAAAGAGAAGCTCCTTAATATTAGCAGAGCAAAGACATCTCTTGAATGCATTAAACCCTAGAGAGGGTTAACAGAGAAAAAAAAAAAGAAAAGAATTTTTTTTAAAAATGTTAGCGCAATTAATGTCTGTCAATCAACAGGCCTCGGTGTGGCAGTAATACCCACCTTAAATGTCATGCTCAAGCCAGAGGGCTGAGCAAACACACACATTCACACATACACACACTCTTTTAAAAGGGAGTAAATTCTCTCCGGGTGGGTAATATTCAGCTGACTAATTTATCTCTGCACAACCTTTGAGGATGGGCTTATAATCCTGGAGAAGAGCCAAGACACCAAATTTCCCACAACGCCTTTTTATTAAAGGCCGTAACTCAAAGGCCTCATAAGGAGCTGGACATCAGCATGGTGCTGGACAACACAAACACATACACTCATGCAAAAGTACATCAAAGATACTGCAGTCCAAGTGTATTTCAAGACACATGAGATCATTAAAGGTAGAGGATTGGATGATAAAGTGAGAAAGAAACAACATTTTGTTTCAGCGTAATGGTGCTAGATCAGCTTCAAGTTAAACAGGCACACAGCTTCTGGTCTCTGTGTTTGTCTGAAGTGAGTCGTGATAGGAGGCCCAGCTAAATGCCCAAAATATAAAACGTTAATGTGTTTTGAGAACTGTTTTTTCCCAGAATGCAACCACAGTATTTTCTTTATATCCTGTTGTGTGTGTGTGTGTGTGTGTGTGTGTGTGCAATTGTTTTTCCAGTCATCAGCATTGTTTCTGCAAGTCATCTGTAGGCCCTAGATAAGTAATTCTTTATTGGGTCAGCCTTTTAGCATTCTGTTATCAGCGACAATTCTGAATGGATTTTAAAAGGTCTGGTTAACCGTTAAAGAGATTTATTTTAACAAAGGCTTCCTTTTGCCAGAGGTAAAAACAGAAAATATGTTGAAATTAAAGGAACTGATCTTTGGCCACCACTGCAAATTTATTTAGTAATCGAGTAAAACAACATGGATGTCATCCTCGCTGAAAAAAGAAACACAGTGAATTTAATTAGCTCCTTATATCCTGAATGTCCCACTACATTAAACAAAACATGCAAAATGTGATAGGCAGCTGCAGATACTGAGATTATTATATTTTTTTATTATTCACATGATCAATAACTTATGATATTGAGACTTAATTCAGAAACCAATTGACACCCCATTGTTTCTTTACATATGTCATGTGATGTCGGTCATCTGTTTGGATGTTTCTTCTTCAGGCTAAGAGAAGTCCAGAACAACATGCCAACTCAGTCGTGCTTATATTCAATCAACCTGTCAAAACAGATCCTGTTTCTGGTCTGCTGATGTTTTCTTTTAGGTAAGCGTTGATTTATTGTCTTTTATTTGTTCTATTTGATGCATGCTTGATTTCACTTGAAGGGACAGTGAGGACACCGTCTGGTAACTGAAGCCTCAACCATGGTACACTAACTCCACAGATTGTATTGTGCTTTGTGTACTTTCTCAAGGGTCTGAAATCTTGTCAGCATGGATTCAGGCTGGATGTGGATTCCAGAGGGACTTGAGGAGAAGTAAATGATAATATAAAGCTTCTGTTTCTGTGTACAGTCCTACTGAACTCCTGCACTGTCAGCAACTGGGTTACGAACTGCTGAGCTGCAGCCCTGGGACACACATGAAGTCCAGCAGACGCTAAAATCTGTCTGTGGCAGACGGACCAAACTCGGCAGGAAGTATTCTAACAACATCTGGCCCTGAGGTTGATGGTGAGGAAAAGTGGCAAAACTCTTTGCCCTGAACATTAGTTATCTGTGACATAATCGACCTTGCACTTTTAATGGATTTTGCCAGTTTCATCAGTTTTTTTCTGATAACACGAAAAAATGGCAGCGCATACTGTATCACTCTACACATATTAACACGTAGACATACATATGCACACATACACGAAGGATTAAAGCAGAGAATACCAAACTTTTTTTCAGCATGAGACCCCAAAAGGCAAGACATCATTATTCGACTTACCACTTACACTCACATTACACATTAACTAATGATAAAACTCAACAAACCATACATTTCAGATGAATATTAAATATACTCATTTATTTATAAAAGTACATCACAGCAATGATGAAACTTTCTGAGTGTATTGTGTCAGTGTAAAGTTTCTCAGTACAGTACAGTCTCAAACAGTATAGATGAACAGTTTTGTACGTCTCTTTTGAATGGGAGGCGCAGAGCATCTGAGCTAAGAGGCTCCTGTAATGGGATCTTGCTGCTGAATGAATCACACTGTACCACACACACAATGCAAACAAGTGGGAAGCGTGAAATTATATCATGCTATTGAATACATTTGTAATTACAGGCTGATTATAATGTGTAGGTTGAACAGACCAGTGTAACAGAAAAAAAATGCTTCCCTTTATTGGCAATGAAATAAGAACTGGTTAGTGACTCATTTGGGTCCCAGGCCTGAGTTCAGGTGAGGGTAAGAAAGGAAAACACTGGATTAGAGAATCTGCAGTGTTATGATAGCAAAGGATTTCAATGCAGGATTAATTATTAAATTACATGGGGGCACAAATACCATGATCATTGCTTTAAGAATAACAAAATAAAACATTTCTGTGGACCCTTTAAAACAAAGGAATATCTCCTTGTAACCAAGCATCAAAGGTACATGTCAGGAAGTAGAGAACAGTTCAGACAAAGAGTGTTTTAAAGTGTGTTCTTTTAAAATACTATTTAGATCCAGGGAGGAAGTACTGTATTTTATTTAGGAAAAAAGAGAAACATTTCAGTATATTATTTGACTTTTTTGTGGAAGATTTCTTTTATTCTCATGTAAAACCTGAAACAGCTTGTGACCCATAGACCCTCAGCAGCTCCTTACCTGACCACACCTTCACTGGCATGTAAAACATGTAGGCTGGATCAATGACTGCAATTTTTTCCATCTGTTGCCAGGAAAATGGTGTTGGATCCTGTGATATAATCAACATCCATCTAATTAGAGTTATTCCATTGATGGACTGTAGTCAGAACTGACACCTTCGCCCAGAAGGAAAGACCCTCTGTAGAACAAACAGTCCACCCTCTTAATGTTCCCGTACTCAAGGTAACCTCTACACAAAGTTAGAGTAATTGAAAAGTGCCTCATAAATATGAAGTGAAATGCATTCAGCTGGCTCCCAAATAACCAGATGTAAATACTTCAACTTTATGGGACGCCCTAGGGAGAAAATTATAATGGTGTATAATGTTTCACCTTCACTTTTTTCTCTTCCTGAAGTTAGTAGAAGTTTTTGATCATTAAAATGATCCAATACATAAACTCAGATAAGAAAGAGATTTGAAGCAACACTGGAAAATGTTTTGAACTGTGACCCAACCGCTTTGCAGGTGCTTTGAATGTCGAGGTGTTTGTGGGCCATTAATAAACTGCATGAAGGCAGGTTAAAGGGAAGAAAGAGACACAGAAAAGGCAGGAGAAAACCTGAAAAATGATGGATACACAGCATCAGTTCTAAAAGATGTCTTGGAGATAATTGAGTGCTGCTCGCCTGTCTAAATGACTAAGTGCCACAAGCTTCATTAGCCACATCACCACTGACTGATGTGTAAGAGTCTGTGCATCTTAGTGAGAATCCAACCATATGCAGTCCACGTGTGGAACGTTTTGGAAGGCACTTAAGCATGTGTAAAATAAAGGCTTAAAGGCTGTTAGAGAATCATTGGCTCGTGCTTCACTAGCGTCTGAAACGTGTGTTTATGACGGCGGTGGTGTAGATTAAAGAGCTGAAAAGCTGTTCTAGTTTTACATGCAGTGATGTTACTAGAAGAAGAAAAATGCCCTGTGCTTTCTTTATGCTGGTGAAATGTGAGCTGCTTGTTTGAATTGGGTGGAGGGGGTGCTCCTGTAATAAGATCTTAATGCTTGTATTGAATCACACTGTACCACACACACACGCCACAGCAACGAACAATGCAAACAAGTGGGTAGCATGAAATTATCTCATGCTTTTGAATACACTTGTAATTACGGTCTGATTATAATGTGTAGGTCTAAGGTTTGTATGTGTGTGTCTTTGTGAACACCCAACACAGTATTTTTGTGAACTCGGCTGTTCTCCATGTCACGCTGTTTATATTCTCCTTATCAATCACGTGTCCCTGCCAGCATGCTTGGAGGAGAAGAGGGTGATGAAAGGCAATGAAAGATGAGGTGGTGATGAAAAGAAGAGGGAAGAGATGATTATCACCTTTTGCCCTCAATGCAGCTGTGTGATTCCTTTTTTTCACCCCATGATAACACATACATAAATATGTAACACCCCCCTCGTGTCTAATAAAGACTATCTGAACAAAGGAAGCTGAAGTATTGTGGGGTTTGATGCTCGAAAAGCAGCATATAAAACGCTGATGGTCATAAAACCAGAATGTGTTGGAGTTTAAGGATGAAGAGAACATTTTTATATACAAGAAGAGAAACACAGAAAGACATTCTGTACATAGTAATGATGTACCAACAATCACATGCAGCAATCAGTCCTGGATAAATTGTGGGGCTGCAGGAGCGCAGAGATTTGACCACCCACTGAAGCACGAGAGGCTAGATGAGACAAGAATGACCTTTTTTATACAAGAGAAATGGAAGACTTGGCAGACAGTGTGTGTGTGCATGTGTGTGTGTGTGTGTGTCTGCTTGTTGTTTTGTGAGTGAGGCCTCTAAGCATCAGTTAGTCGCCCGGTGCTGACAGTGCTCTACAGCTGAGACGTGGCGGAGCGATCTGGGACCTGCTTTGACATTTTCAACTTGATTCATTAATTTACGGTTGGCAGCCCCGGTGACATACACACTTAAACGAGCTATACACCCCAGCAGTGCATCCACTTGTGATGCAATGCATTTTATTAGCTGATTAGCAAAGGCTGAAAGTGTATACAAACTCATCAGATTCGTGGTGCCAAGCTTTAACACATACTACTGGCCATAAATACAAGCAGCCCCCTCCTCTTTTTATCCCTCCTCAAAGGAGATTACTTCTGTTGAGACCCTGCATTGAGACGCTCAGACAATCTTTCATAATCTTAAATGAAAAAATTAATCCTTCTGCATATGAATGTAATTGAGACAAGCGTGTGCTTCCTGCGTTGGTAATATTTCTCGGGCAGTCGTGTTAGTGCTAAATCCAGATTTATCCCAGGGGCTCCTTCTTTGTAAGCCGTTCGAGTGAGGCTGGTGAGGTGGGGGTTCTTGAGGATGCTGCTCGCTTTACAATAGTATTTTGTTTACAGGCCAGATTCAATGTCTGTGATTAAGAAAAGGGTTGCAACTCATTTTCAAGCTGATGACATAGTAATGGCACACTTCATTATTTTTTTTTTAACACAACCGCTTCTCCTAGATATTCTGCCACAGTTGATAGCAAATACATTTTGAAGGAATTGTAATCCCATCTGGATTACATTTTCTGTTACCAAAATTAAGAGAAAGTGTTTGTTATGTTTTTGGCAAATGGAAAAAGTATTAATACCAAACAAACACAAAAATGTCAAAAAATTTGTCAAAAATAAGTCACCAAAACTTTGTTTCTTTACCTTTTGCCAAAGTGATTTAATGGTGCTTAAGTAGTCAGTCATCAGGATGATAACATGCAGAAATATGCAGCACACAAAAGGTTAGTTTAACAACATGCATATGGCTCAGATACAAAGTGGTAATGGTGCTTTAAATAACTTGTGTGATGTGTATGCGGATTATTTGACAGGTCATCCAACAAAAAAGGTCAACTATGGATAATAACTAATGAGAGATGCTATTTCAAACGTAGCACAGACAAAGAGCTCTTCAAGAGCTTCAGGTCAATGCTCTGAGCTAAAGCTGAGGCAGATAACAGAATAACAGAAATACCTACAGCGACTGTTCACTGCAACACAGTTCAACAGCACCCAAGACTAAATCGTCAAAAAATTACCGTAAGTTGAATCAACACAACTCTCTACAACAGTTTCAACAAAAAAGAGACATTATAAACTTCATGAAAGTAGGATTTATTGCAGTACTTTTGTATTAGACTGAATTAGTTTTCCTAATAACTGGCAAGTATGTAAACGCAATCTCTGGGAGACGGAGTTGTTTTAATCACATCACACTTGCAGAGAAATAAGTCTCATTACGTAAACAGACACTCCAAGAACTGTTGGCTGCAGTTATTAATTCTGAAATAGTGCAATCCCACTACACCGAAAAAAGCATTCAAATATTTCTGGCGACTCACTAGTCTATCCATCACTTAGTATTCGTACAGTATTTGCTGGAGCTATCTCAGTGTGGGTGCGTATGTGCAGCTCAGTGTGTTATGTGCATACTACATAGTTTTGATGTGATGACTGGAGACACATACAGCCTCTCTGCCTGCTTTGCCACACACATGCAGTCTTTATGTGGGCTGCTCAACAGTTTTGAATTTAAACGTGATTGTGGAGACAAGAGCCATAAATCTATGTCTCCTGGGTCTGCATCAAAGAGAGATATATAACTGCAGGCCATTACATTATGTGTGTGCCACTTGTGTGTGTCTGTGTATTTGTGCTTGTACAGTATAAACAAGAGAAAATGGTTGTGTGTTTATGCACGTTTGTGTGTGTGTGTGTGTGCGTGTGTCTGAGTGTAACTGCCTGGAAAATATACAGCTCAGTTTTATCTCTATATGCTCTCACTTATCTAGACAGCTCCATAATAACAATGAAGGCAAGTTCTCATTGACTGAGTGGGACTCATCTCTATTCTAGCCTCAGGTGGCTTCCCAGATTCTCCTATGATCGTTGAAGAGACAGACCATCATGATTACACAAATTATAGCGTGTGTGTGCGTGTGCGTGTGTGTGCATAAGGACAATTTTGGGTGGGAAAAGGAAGCGAGAAACTTTGAGACAACATGCGTTCATGCATGCATAAATATGCAGAATTAAACTCATCTGCCAGTCAGGTGAAAGATGTTTACCGTCGCTATACAGACTAATGCGTCCCATTCATTCCCTTTCACTTGATTGGCTAATTGACTAAGAGGACAGACATGATGTAGCCAAATGTCACCTCGCTGCTGCTTCCAATCCCATCAACTGAAGGAAGTAATTAAGCAATGCTCTCTCCGCCATTAGCCAATTATCTCACTGGTAGTCAGTCATTGTGATGTTACTGTCCAGCAGTGCACAGTCCATAAGAGCGAGTGCAAGCAAAATGTAAATGTATATGGCCCTGAGATACAAAGTGGTTACACCGCTAATAACAGCTTTAAGCCTTTTGTAAGACAGTATGAGAGTGTATGGAGCTTCTTTGGGCACTCATAGTTAATAACAAAGGAGAGACGCTGATGCAAAGCATTGCTACCACCCACTGCAGCCTTCAGGACCACGGACAGAGATGATAGACTCCTAAACAGGTTAGAAAGCCTTTCAAGAACCATGAACATGACATTCGATTAGATTTGGACTGAATGAGGTTGATCTTTTACAGTATTATTCTGTTAAGTAAAATGTGATCACTCTATAATGTGCGTTTTACTTATTTTAAAATCAAAGTATTTCAGTGTGTAATATTCATGACAATCACATTTGTTGTGTGCTGCAAAATCATGTCTTATCATGGTAATAATAAGATAATGGTTGCATTTTGTACATATGAACCTTATACTGTAAGTGATGGCAAATAATATTATAATAATTGTGCAGATTTATTGTCTATTAATGTACCTTCATGGCAGAAAAAAATATGATTTTTACTCCTAATTTCAACATTTCCCACTCAGTGTTAACTTGGAATTTCCTTCACATTTACTTGTTGATAAGCTCAGTATTATTTAGAGTTTCAAAGTATTAAATCCATTAGTGCAACAAAAGAGTCGCACTTATCACTCTGTCTCTATCAAATTCCTTTTTTAATAGAAATGCTGTTTTCAGTCCTTTCACTTTTGTTTCTCAAGGCAGACACTGAGCTACATTAACAGCCCCCAGCAGCATATTTTTTACATTTAAAGCATTTTAGCCCTATTTCCTTTTAATTGTGAAAAATCAACCTTAAGTCTTTCATTCTCTTGGCAGTATCTTAACACTAGTCAGGAAAAACAGAAAAGTGGATGAATTGGAATTAACAGATGGATCAAAAGGCATTTCTTAAAAAAAAATTAAACTCAGAGCAGGCAAGTATGACCAGTCTCTGATAAAAATTAATGTTGTGTTAATCTGCAGTTGCAGGAAGCCGGAGGCAATTTCAACCTGCCTAGAGATTTTTATCAGGCCTATATTAGGGACTAGCTTTTATTTGTCAGTGATGTGCCTTGACTTTATATGAAGCTCTGCAATTATTTGGACATGGCAGTTCCCATGAGAGTTTACAATAGATCAGAATATGTTTAAGTACTTTACTGCTGTATACAACAACTGCTGTGTACTAGTAACCTTGATAAACATTAAAACATCTAACCAATGCAAGCAGAAAAAGTTTCACAGATAAATAATGAGATAAAAATACTCAAATACAGAAGAACCAATCGACTAATGGTGATAGTTACTGTAGAAAGGGATGTAGCAATCATACAGATGTAGATAACAGGTAAAAAATAAGAGAACAATTTTAAAAAAGGATGAAGTAGCTAGAATATGTCTGTATGTAACTATAATTGAAACAAACAGAACTCTAAGACAAAATAAAAGTACATTAAACTTTAAGGAAGATTTTATGAAAAAGTTATTTATAATTTCATATCCCTCACATATTACTGATAGCCTCTCTTCCTGAGTTCTCTGTTCTCTCATTTTCTCTCTGACAATCACAGAAACTCTAACTGTGTAATCATTTACTTTAGTCTTCATTTCGCCTAACTGAAGTGAGTGAAAGTGTCAGTCAGAGGAGTTCTTCAATAACGCTGTGGAAGTCAAGTGCAGCATCTAATCACCTCGATCTAATTTCGATGTGTTTGCCATCTCCATTTCTATCTTTAACCAGACCTTCAGGCCACACGCAGAGCCTGCATTGAGCAGGGAACAGGGGATTCATGGCCCTCCTGTCTGCATCCCGATGTGTGTCGACGGCAGCAGGAGGGGGGTTATTTTCATAATCTGAGCCTTTTTCATTAACAGGCAGGCTGGAAGTGAGGGAGAACTTCTGCCCTTTGGATCACATAATCAGATAAATGATGGCAGGAGAATAAGATTTAAGAATCATCCTGCTGACAGGCACACAAACACACACACACACACACACACAAACACTGATGCATGCAGAAATGTATGCATAGTCAAGGACACACACACACATACTTCATAAAACCTTATTAAATGTACCCTCAAGTAAAACATCTGTAAACACAAGGAAGAAGGCACAGATATATTATTCATAAACACACACCTCTGGAATAAACATGCATACTCTGCTACAAACATAAATCCTGACAGGGAAATTTGATAAAACAAGCGAGCCAGATGGGGAAGAAATATCTGCCCATATAAGGACAAAAGTGTCTGGTTCAATAATGTAGTCTGCAGAATGGGGACTGCTGGGGTTAGCAAGGGCGGGATGCTTGGCAGTAATTACTGGAGTATAGACACAAATACACACTCAAATACACGTACTGACAGAAAAACATAGCCACATACACATGCACACACATCCACACAAATAAACATTAATGGCTTTCCTTTTCAACGAAAGTAGCCGGAAAATAGAACCAAAAGATGAGTAAGAAGGGGACAGCTAATATCTGGCTCACAGTAACTTTGCAAGAACTAGATTTGATGGCGAAGGTTACAGGTACTGTAGCCGCACTTTCTGTCAACTCAAATCTTAAAAAATAGCAGAAAGTTTGATAAGGGAAAGAGCAGACAGATAGAGCAAAGAGTGGAAAGAGGAGAGTTCTTTTCAGGTCAGCTCTCACTTGCCAGCAGGTTCCTGCATTAATTAGATAGAGTTGTGTAAATGTGTGTATGAGAGACAAAACGAGAGACAGAGCAGAGTAAGGGCACAGAAATAGAGAGTGTGTTACTGCATGTGTGGATATTTGTGAAAGTGGGCATGCAAGCATGCTAAAGTGTGCAGTTAATTGGACAAGGAAGCAGTGTATGCAGGGGGCAGAATGAGGCCCTCTACTCCTCACTTATCGCCTCTCTCTGGCAGACTATTGTCATAAATCCAGATAAGGGTTTACTTGACAACAGCAATTGACCTTTTCCTTCATTTTAGTCCACGCTATATCACAGCTGAATACTGAGAGGAACTTACAGGCAAGAAAGAACGACAAAAACAAGTAGCAGTATAATACACAGACAGACAGACAGACAGACAGACAGACAGACAGGCAGGCAGGCAGGCAGGCAGGCAGGCAGGCAGGCAGGCAGG